>SJYO01020080.1:100011081-100058570 GCA_006410555.1 Capra ibex | reverse complement strand
TTTTTTTTTTTTTTTTTGAAGTTTCCTTTTTTTTTTGTGTTTTGAAATGTTTTGTTCAACTCTTACACCTTGAAGTATCGATTCTGATGTCTCCCGTCGTGTGTCCAACTCATTACACTGACCCAAAAACGAAGACGTCTTATGAGATCCAGGTTCGACGGCCGTCTACTGACAATGACCCTCCAACGTCCACCGGACGTGATTTTTCAACGAGAACTGAGATTCTTTTAATCAGTTTGGTGGTACGTGTCTCAATCTTCCATATCGAGAACCTAACCTACCAACCAAATCAACGAGTCAGCACAGGTTGAGAACGCTGGGGTACCTGAACATCGGACGGTCCGAGGAGACAGGTACCCTAAAGGGTCCGTTCTTATGACCTCACCCAACGGTAAATGAAGAGGTCCCCCCTGACCTTCTCTCTCCGTTGATGTCGGTTTTGTTTCTGGTCCAACACCGATTAGTTAACCCACCATCTCCCTTTCTTGACTTCCAGAACTCGAGGTCCGGAACTGTGTGTCTATTTAGATTGTTAACCCGTAAGTGTGGGTCTCGAGTCCTTTCTATCTTCGATATCGTTCCTAAACTTTTATTAATGGTGACTCTCTAAAAGATTGAACCCTTACTTCGTCTAATGGATTCTTATGTCTCTTTTCTTACAGAGGTTGTCTATAGATGTCTTATGAATTGATTTTGTTATGTCCTTCTCCTGGACTTAAAGTGCTGTGTTTCACAATTTAAAATTTTTAAATATAATTCCCTGAAAGGGACCACCAGGTCCCCAATTCTTAGACGGACGGTCACGTCCCCTGTGTCCAAGTTAGGGACCAGGTCTTTCTAGAGTGTACGGTGGCTCGTTGATTTGGACACACGGTGTTTGTGACTCGGACCCGAGATCTCGGACTCTCGGTATTGATGACTCGGAGACGTGACGTTAATGATTTCGGGTGTACGGATCTCAGACACGAGACGTCGTTCTTTTCGGTCACGTTACTCTTCGAGATCGTGGTGTTGATCTCTCATCGGGAGTGAGTAGTGTTGATCTCTTTCACGTACGTGTCGTTATTTTTGGGTCGTGTCGGTTAGTGAAAGTGAAAAGTGAAAGTACGTAACCTCTTCCTTTACCGTTGGGTGAGGTCACAAGAGCGGACCTCTTAGGGTCCCTGTCCCCTCGGACCACCCGAAGGCAGGTACCCCAGCGTGTCTCAGTCTGTGCTGACTTCACTGAATCATCATATATATTCTTTCTATTTGTCTCTTTGATTTCTTCCTCCTAACCGGTCTTTCAATAATCTGTTTGGTCGTCTCGTACTACCTTCGTTTTCCTTCATAAAGTTTAACTTGGTTTACCCTACTTGTAGTAGTTTACAATAGAAACCTACTTTCTATTTACTCTCGCAGAAACACAGATGAGGAGTTGTTCCTATAGTGTTGTATTGTGAAACCGTCCTCGGTAAGGACCCACCACCCTTCTCGTTATCAGAGATTTCTCGCACCGACACTCCCCTTCCTTTTACAGGATGTGACGACCTTTCGTTACATCTGACTCTTCCTACAATGTCAAACACAACCGACCCAAGTATCCTACTCTTTCTGAAGTGAAGAAATTTTACAACTACTCTTCCTCTCTGATCTCGACCCTTTTGACAATAGTCTGTCTTTTTCCTCAGGTGTCGGTTCCAAGACATCCTCCCGACCTTACACTACTTTTCGTTCCACCTTTTATTCATCTCTTCCCATTAGATGAAAGAGGTGAAAATACCATCTTTTCGACGGTCACACCCGAAAAGGAACTGACAGAAGGGTTCGTATATCGAAAATAACCTTAAGTCCGAAGAGTGACGATACTTTATCGTCTGGAGTAGAGGATAGAGAGAAAGGTGTTACGTTTAAGTAGATTATTAGAGAAAAGATACATGAATACCCATTAGGTCCGTAGTAGAACCATACGGTCTTGTAACAAAATTCGTACTATAGTGATTGGTATATACACATACAAACACACATATATATACACATATATATATACACATAATGTATATTCATATATGTTTTGTTAATTATAAAGGTAAAATTAACCTATGGTCTTTATGTTTGAGTAATGTCTAAAAAGTCAGTCATTGTGAAAGTCGTTTTAGTTAATATATATAAACTTTTCGTATATTTTAAAGTAATCTTTTTAATACAGAAAGTTCATATTAGGTAGTATTTAAGTTCGCCTTCGAAAACCCTACGTGTCAATGTGGGGTTACAATTGTCTGGACAATTGAAACTGTTGTCACTGAGTTCACTTTGTTTACTTGGGAATATTTGAAGTTGTAAATAAGTCTTTCCTATGAGACAAAACTCCCTTACACCAAGTGAGAGTTCATTCGACAATGTGTTTTGTGATTTCACTTTACACAATGTTTGTCTTGTCTTTCGATAGTTAGAGGACTCCTTTTTTTAGTAGTCAAACTAATTAGACTTACTTTAGTCTATTGTGTCACACATTTCCTTGCTTTGATCATTTAACAACCGTGGTTTTATGCAACACCCTTGGAGACGACATGTCGTTTCACTGAGTCAATTTGTACTTATCTGTAATAAAAAAAATTATAAGAAAGGTAATACTAAATAGTGTCCCATAACTTAAAGGGACAGATATGTCATCTTGGAACAATAAATAGTTCGGAGAATTTCTATAATTTCCTTCTTCTCCCCCTCCTTTTCCACCCTCTCTTCCTTTACCCCTGCCCTTCTTCCTTCCCTTCCTCCCTCTCCCCTTCTTCCCCCTTTTCCCCTTCCTCCCCTTCTTCAGTAAGATAGTTATATATGAAGAGTCATTAGGTAGGAGTTCTTTATTTCTTTGTCTCTTTCGAGAGGTGACACTGAGTGGAACCATCCAGGTAAAGGTAATTAGTAGTGACCATTACAAAGTATTTTATGTAAAAACCGAGACCGAAACGGTAAAAGTTTAAAGTTTTGTTGAAGTAGACGTAAAATTTTTTTCTGTCTAAAATCAGTAAATTTTACACACACATACACAAGTATATGTGTATAAGTACATGTATAGACAGATGTATAAAATCAAACAACATTTTAAAGAGTACGTACGATAAGGTACACGGTGTGAAAATCTTTGAAACGGACGAAGTTCAGTCGTCTATAGGTTTTACTTCCTGTTGTGACTGTGTCTACGTCTAAGATTCGTGGACTGGAAACGTTGGACCACGACCGTTTGACTGGACGATTGTGTGACTCTCCAGAACCAACTTTCCTTCGTAGAAGTGTTATGACAGGGACAGAAAACTTTCACTACATTAGGGTTTACCTAATTTAATAACAGAGTTAAATAAGTAGACATTTTACCCTAAGAACGGACTAAAAGATCCGATAATACTTCCATTGTTATATACAGATCGTTCATCTTTTGACGGTCCGTATTTGATCCAAAGATGTTAACCGTAGTGACTATCATGAAGTTCAAGAACTTTTAGTCCGGATTACGATTAAGGTCCTTATTTGTTCAGTCGTGTCCCTCGACTTTGTTCCTCGTCTTTGTAAAAAAAAAACAAAAGTTCGAGGAAAGGAGTATAAAGGTCTCGTGAGACTTGATTTACGGAAGATGAGATTCTTAGAAAATTAAATACTTGACGGAATTTCTTCATATAACTTAACGTTATATAAAAATTAAACACTCCATAATTACGTAAACACTCCATAATTACACTCCATAGTTACATAAAAAATTACATAGTTAATTAATTTAAATTACATAAGTACATAAAAATAGTTTTATGTGGAGATGTTCCTTTTGTATATGTCCGTACGTGTGTGTGTATGTGGTGTGAGGTGTCGTGTACAGAGTAATGGTCAATGGAAATTGGATATAATTTTATTAAATTATGACGACTCATTAAGTGTTATAATTTTCGACTATGACTTTTGACATTATTGTTTTACATTAATTAAATTTTGATATAGATCTCAGGGGTCACCATTTAGTGATTTCAAATTCAATGGATTTTCGTCTTCAAATAGAAAGACATGATAAGCATCCTTTACTAAAATTGACTTACATAAATATAGTTCGAGTCGTATTGAGACTATAAAACGAATTATCAACGTTATGGATGTACAGTTGGAATCAGTATCGAGGTCTTACTTATAATTTTTCCTATTTGTCAACTGTTGTGACCACAAGTAAACATGTGTACTCGTTGGGTGATAAATCCTTCGTATGGATGTCGAGGTAAATTCCAGACCTTTTAAAATGTAAACACTAGGTTACACTACAATTATCGAAGGATTTTTATTCTTACCTTTTTTTTATAAATTTTACTGTTTTCTTTGTCGTTTGTTGTGATAGTACAACTATATCAAACGAGAAACCCCCTTATACTTCTAGGTTTTGTGTTTAATAAGGTTATTTGAAGAAGTCTTTCTGGGTACAATATACAATATAATTCGATAACTCCAACCCATAATAATAATACGTCAAAGTAGACGGACTGACGATTTTGTCCAAATATTCTCTTCGTTTTCCGTTTCCTCTTTCCCTTTCTATATGGGTTGACTTACGTCTCAAGGTCTCTTATCGTTCCTCTCTATTCTTTTCGAATTCATTTGTTACGTTTCTTTATTTTTTTTGTTATCTTGTCCTTTCTGATTTCTAGAGAAGTTCTTTTGCTCTATGATTCCGTTGTCAAATACGTTTGTACCCGTGCTATTTCCTATCTTTACCACTCCTAGATTGGCTTCGTCTTCTATAATTCTTCATCGTTCTTATGTGTCTTCTTGATGTGTTTTTTCCAGAATTACTACGTCTATTTTTACTATCACACCAGTGAGTGAATCTCGGTCTGTAGGACCTTTCACTTCAGTTCATTCGGAATCCTTCGTAATGATACTTGTTTCAATCACCTCCACCATCTTAGGATCAAATCTATATATTTTAGGATTTCCTACTAAGACAATTACACGACGTGAGTTATACAGACGTTCAGACCTTTTGAGTCGTCACTGTTGTCCTGATCTTTTCCAGTCAAAGCAATACACTTGCCTCTTGAAGGTCTACATGTTCGACCTAAATCTTTTCTGTCTCCTTGGTCTTTAGTTTAACGGTTGTAGACAACCTAGTTTCTTTTTCGTTTCTCTAAGGTCTTTTTGTAAATGAAGACGAAGTAACTGATGTGATTTCAGAAACAAACCTAGTGTTGTTTGACCTTATAAGAATTTCTCTACCTTATATTCTGGTGGAATGGACAGAGGGTTCTTTGGACATACGTCCAATTTTTCGTTGTCAATCTTGGTCTGTACCTTGTTGTCTGACCAAGGTTTGACCCTATTATATATAGTTCCGACATATAATAGTGGGACAAATAAATTTAATATACGTCTCGTGTAGTACATTTTACGGACCAACCTACTTAGTTTTCGACCTTAGTTCTGACGACCCTCTTTATAGTTGTTGGAGTCGATACGTCTGCTATGGTTAGATTACCGTCTTTCACTTCTCCTTGATTTCTCGAAGAACTACTTCCATTTTCTTCTTTCTCTTTTCCGACCGAATTTAGAATTGTAAATTTTTTGATTCTAGAACCGTAGGTCAGGGTAGTTAAGTACCGTTTATCTACCCCTTTTTAACCTTTGTCACCGTCCAAAATAAAAGAAACCGAGGTTTTAGTGATGTCTACCACTAACGTCGTTACTTTAATTCTGTGAACAAGGGACCTTCTGTTAGATTAATATTTGTAATTAGATGACATGTTGGAATGAGAGTTACCTGGTTAAAAAGTCGATGTAACGAGACTTTATTATAAGGATCTTAACAGAAACGTACGATAATGTCTACCTTACAAACACAAGGGACTTTTAAGTATACAAGTTCGGGGTTTGAAGTGAGAGATAGAGAATAGAGAGAGAGGTGGCGCACCTTATGTCCTTCTTCCACCGACTGTAGATGTTCCGTCCTTCTCTCAAGAGGGGTCTTAGATTGATAAGACCGTGGGACTATAGTCTGAAGATCGGAGGTCTAGAGACTCTTTTGTTAAAGACAATAAATTCGGTGGGTCAGATATAAAACAATACCGTTTGGTTCGTCTGATTCTGTGTACGATTGGTGTAATTTAAAATACGGATCTCTTTTGTATTTATCATAAATGTGTTGATTTTTATGATGTCTGGGTCGTCACTCTAAAGTCTCCTTTGTAGGATTTCGTTTTTGTTAATTTATTGTGAGTCTCGTGAAAGTGACACCTTAATGTGAGTCTTTCTGTCCGTAGTTCGACGTTCCCGATCATGAGTACGGTTCTCGTCCAAAGAGGAGAGCTTACTCTCTAGTTCATGAGTCCGACAAACACAGTCAGTGTATTCTCTGTCATTTTTTTTTTTTTTTTAATTCTTATTTCAAAGAATTCTTCATAGATTAATTTTATAAATCTATCATAAATAGTTTTTATGTTTTCGTCTGTGTCACGTTTGAGTGAGATTTTATATGAATTTTTTTTTTTTTTGGTTTGTGAACAAAGGATTACTGTCATGGGACTTTGTGTGTTGACTTATTTAAAATCTTGACATAACTAATATGTTTTATTTGAATATCTTGTAATTGAATATAATCCATTAATATGACTTTTATCATAGATTGTTTAATTTCTTGAAACAAAAATGAAAAGAGGTTTCAAGGTAAATTTAGTTAGAGTCCTTATAACAGGAATCTCAAATTAAGTTCCACGAGCAAGGGTTGTAAGAAGAGGAATTATTCTCTTAAGTCTAAAATCATTGTGTACACGAACTTTATTTCTTGTTTTGAGGAGACGTAAAACACTATACCATACACACACCAAATTAGCGATTCAGTACAAGTTGCGACCGCTGGGGTACCTGACACCGGGTGATCCGAGGAGACAGGTACCCTAAAGGGTCCGTTCTTATAACCTCACCCAACGGTAAGGAAGAGGTCCCTAGAAGGTCTGAGTCCCTAGCTTGGAGTCAAAGGACGTAACGTCCGTCTAAGAAATGACTGACTCGGTGGTCCCTTGGGAAAGGTATAATACACATCGGTTTATGTATACAAGACTAGTTTCTTTTCATATTCTTTCGTAAAACACTCTGAAGGTCTATCCGAGGAATCTCAACTGTGTTGACTCTACCGGGGTATAAATAATGAGACGGACGTTTTAACGGGTTTATACCTACGTTACTGACCTCACGGTCATCGGTGAACTTGGGTCTGTAATGTAACTTTCACTCTCGATAATGGATGGGAGAAGTCACCTAGTTACATTTAAAATCACATTTTATTGACTAGCAGTAGTAATAGGACCTCTAAGGTGACAACTTGATATGCCAACTATATTCCTCGTATTGGTTATTTAGGACGTTATCTTTTCTCTTACTTATCTCCTAGATCTTGAGTTTCTGGTTCTGAGTACAGACACAATTAAAGTATCTGGTCAACGTATCTAAACATTTCGATAATCAGGATTGGGTATCAAATCTTAAAGTGTCGAGTGGTACTCTCTTCATACTCAATAACTCACAGGAAACAAAGTATATATTTAAGTTTGTCTTTTTCAAAAATGATAGTTTACGTTTATTTTCTGAAAGAAACTTATTTGTGTAAGGGGTTTAATTACAAAATTAAGTAAATAAAAATTAATTTCCTATTGACGAAATGTTATAACATAACCAAAGACGGTATGTAGTTGTACTCAGTCGGTATCCATATGTATACAGGGGAAGGAGAACTTTAAGGGAGGGTGGAGGGTGAGGTAGGTTGGGGAGATCCAACAGTGTCTCGGTACCAAACTCAAGGGACTCAGTATGTCGTTTAAGAGTGGTCGATAGATAAAATGTATACCATCACATATACAAAGGTACGATGATGTTGGGTAGGTAAGTTGGGTAGAGGGGTTTAATTGACTATGTTCTCTCCCTTGATTACAAAGACTTGTGTACAGTCCCCTTTTTCCTCAATGATCCTTTTTTTAGTCTTAGTCTTCTTAAAAGAAAGAAGACTTTACAACAAGAATCTAGGTTACATTTTCTAAGTGACAAAGACCTTTTTTTTTTTATGATGTCACCAAAATTACAGTCACGGTCTCTACGATTGTGTTAGTTTTCTTACAACCTAAACAGTGACTGACGTTTGTAGGGTTTCTTTAAAATATAGATCCTGTAAAACCCTTAAAAAGGAAGTGACTCGATCAGTAATGATACAGACGATTTGGTAAAAGACCGATCCAAAACAGTACCAGACCTTTTTCCTTCAGATTTTAACCTAAAAAATGGAACCGGAATCTCGTGTTCGTAAGTTATACGGTTGTTGTCAACAGATATTTTCTGTTTCTGTTGTCCTAGTAAAAAGGGACACAAACTCAGAAGGAGACTTAAAGTCTTTACGTCGGTTTGACGATACAAAGTAACTATACGTTATGAAAATTGTTCCTCGTTAAAATGAGGACTTTTAACTTTTCTTTGGATTGAATAATAGGAGTTTTAATATTACAGGAGTATCATTATTTTCTTAATTTTCTTTATCCGTCCTTTTAATAACAATTGATCTCGTTTGTTCTGTTTTACTTTTGTACTGATTTAGTCAGTGACCACCGAGTAAAAAAGGAGTAAAAACGGTTTAATCTTTTTAGGATTTTGTGACTTTTTATATATAAAAAATTGAGAATTTTGATTAGAAGACACTATTTTTTTTTGTACAAATTCGTCGTTGTATACTGTAAAAGGTTACCAAATATAATGACAAAAAGTTTTTAATACAAAGGAATAGGAAAAATATTTAATGTTTACAGGAAATTTTACTCTTCTTTAATGTAAATAAAAGTTTCGTACAATATACATCAAATACCACATGTCAAACGATAATTTGACGGTATGATAAAGTCTTCTGATTTCAAAGATTATAAGGTGGTAAAAGGAGTATTCCTTTGTACAAATGAGAGGTACTAAAAAATTGATTAACTCCATGTGTGTTTGTTTTGAGTACAGAGAATTTATTGAGAGTATAGTAAGTATTTAAATGTATTTGAAAATAACTTGTATGAATCTAAAAGATCGTAAAGAAATTAATGAGACTGATGTCTTTCTTATTCCTACTACAAGACTATGGGACAGACTAGTGAAAACCCGAAGGGACCACCGAGTCTAGTATTTCTTAAACGGAAGTTACGTCCTATGGACCTAAACTAGGGACTCAGTCCTTCTAGGGGACCTCGGCTATTGCCTTTGGGTGAGGTCATAAGAACGGATCTCTTTGGGTACCTGTCTCCCCGGACACCCGAAGTTAGATACTCCAGCATGTCTCAGACCGTGCTGACTTCACTGAATCGTCGTCGTTGTCGTCTTGTACTGACTCTCTGATTGTGAAAGTAAAGAGTACTAGTGAAAGAGTGAATATTTGTGTAAGAGGAATTAATTTGAACAAGTGTTTCCGTGAGCGATCAAAATGACGAAGGTTTCATGATGCGGAGACAAACTTTAAATCTAAAAACTCATTTATAAAGTGATAGATCTAAAATGTATACAATACAAAGTGATTCGTACAGTACAAGTCTTTTTGATTATTTATGTTTCATTTTGAGTAGGGTCTTAAGGTATCGATTCGCCGAAAATTAGATAGATCCTGCATCCCATTTCTATTCGGTACATAGTGACTCCCAGACTGTCAACCCTCGTCTATCTCGAGAGTAAGAGTAAATTTTAACGGATCTGTCTCTTCAGTTCTCGTCCGTCGGTAGAAATGACATTTAGATTCTCCTATTACACTGGTTATACTCTTTGGGATCCAAGTCTAAACTTACAACTTCATTTTGGGTTTCTGCCATCTATTTAATCCTCTTTTTCTTTTACCAGTCCTCTAGGGGTTTTGGTACTTGCTTTTTACATAACTTCTCTTTTTTTCCCTCGACTTTGAACCGTCATGTGTGATTCTGAATTCCAAAGTCTTCTCGTTTAAATATACCCGACTGTCTCAAGGTTTCTTAGTGGTCCCTTTACCCAAAGATTTTCTTTTACGTCCACTCATCTCGACATTGATTCAATGAACAGTTTTCAAAGTATATGTTTTCATTAACTCATTTCAGATTTTGGGTCTAGACGATAGAGTTTGTCGCGAATAAACTTGACCGGACTTATGTTAGCCAATAAAATACATTAAGTGTTATTTTAGACAGAAAGGTCACACCGAATGAATGTTAAAGGTGAGTTGTAACAAAGAGACTGTTCAATAGACAGGATATAGGTGCAAAAGACCGGTATAAAAATGAATTAGAGTCAGATTTCTTTATTTTATTATAGATTTCAGTTTGAAGGAAAATAAAAAACTACCTTCCCCCTTTGAACTAGTAAATAAAGAATTAAGTATCACCATATCGATTCCGTCATGAAATTCAAGTGGATTCGTGAGTTACAACTTAGAAATACTGATCCCTAAAGTTCTGTTTAGTAAATGAGGCTATATAAATTTTATTTTCACTTTCTTTCGGTTTCACAATCAGTGAGTCAGCACAGGCTGAGAAACGTTGGGGTACCTGACATCGGGTGATCCGAGGAGACAGGTACCTTAAGAGATCCGTTCTTAGGACCTTACCCAACGGTACGGGAAGAGGGTCCCCTAGAAGGACTGGGTCCCTAGTTTGGGTCTAGAGGACGTAACCGTACGTCTAAGAGATGGTAGACTCGGTGGTCCGGTAAACAAATTTTATATCTATTTCAATTACGGATAAACAATTTCGATGAGTTCACATCGAACGTCAAAAAGGATTCATTCCCTTAAATGATTCGGGTAATTGGATCTCGGTCGTTTAAGAATTACTTTAATATCAGTCTGCTGGTCTTAGGGACATCAAAAAGGAAATTATTGACTTACGGATAACCTCTTCAGTGAATTTAATCCCTTTGTGCCAAAAGAGTGAATATTACATCTTTGTTATTGTAAATGTATATTTATTATAAATGTGATCATTGTTGTGTAATGATCACAAAAATCCTCGTAGTATACTATATTGTCTACTCTTTTACAAAACAGTTGATATTTTGTGTGACACTTAAATTTGTCTATATTAAAAAGGTATCATTATTCTTCTATTACCAATAAATTTTGTACAGATATCAGTGTATAAAAAATTTTTCCACAAAAGTAGTTGTAAAATTAGGTACTGAGCGTAATATGAAAAGAAGGTCATAGAATGAGTGGAGGACTTAAGTCCATCGCAAAGGGTTACACGTGTTACCCTATGAACAGACGATCAGAAAATAGACCGGTGTCTTAAGGTAGTCGACGTTTGTGATGAAACACCAAACTGAAAACTTTGAAAAAATCTTGAAGAAGACCTGGTGGTCGTTTATATTGTAGTTTCGACAAACTACTCTCCCCTTTTTTTCTTCAAAATGTTATGTCAACAACTTTAAATCTCTATATTTGGTTCTCTAATAAAAAGAGATTATTTTTAGTCTTAAATCTTAGGTTGTAGTCTAATTAAAGTCGATAAACGTCTCATTTGGTTTGTTGAGAGGGAGTTGAATTTAATATACCTAACATAATTCAATAATGACAAATACAATGTGACCATTACTTCAGGTTTATTTTCTGTCGAAAAAATCATAATCAGAATTAAAAAATTTATTAGTAAATGAGAGGTTTTAGTTTTAAGGTTTTCACAACTCTTCAATTTTTAGTCATTGAACAACATATTGTATCATCTTCGCGATGATGACTGTCTCCGACGGTAACATTGACGGATTACAAAGAAAGATTAAACATGAGTAGATATTATTAAAGACGTCTAAAGGAATGGAAACTGTTTTACAAAGGTGGATGATTTACAATAGTTATATTTACATTTAAACTTGGTGATAAATCGGACTTTAGGATTTGATTTACGTATGTCTGTACACATAGAAAAATTTCAAGTTATATAAATTTTTACATTTTTTAATTTAAATATCAAAGTAACTAAAAGACTACTAACATAACGGGTGTCAAGTAGGTCTCTTAGTGTTACTGAATATTATACTTTACACTGTGTGTGATAGACGTGTGAATAAGGAGAGACGTTATTCACGAGACAAGAACGATGTTGGTGTTTAAGAAGAAGTAGAAAAAAATTGTTTTGGTCGCTAAAGGTTTCTACTATTAAAGTACTGAACGGTAGGGTCCACCGATTGTTTTTCTCATGTGTTTACGAGAGATTAAGTCGTGGTCTAGAAGGATTATCGGTTATCAGGTTTACGTGAAGACACTATGGATCTCACCACGTCTCCGTCCTTCCCCCATGGTCGTTCCTTCCTGACCCCTGCAACAACCAAAATAAAAACCGGTATGGTACGATGTACGTCCTAGAATCAAGGGGGTGGTCCTTGGTTTGGGTACGGGTGACGTCACCTTCACGTCTCAGAATTGGTGACCTGGTGGTTCCTTCGGGGACGATACTATAGACTTAACCCTTCGTTCCTCCGACAATGTGTGTGAAACGGTTTGAACGAGAACTCAAACAATTATACGATTGTATCATCATACATAGTCCGTTATAAGTTTGAAAGACATGTACTTAAACCCGAAGGGGACACCGAGTCGACTATTTCTTAGACAGACGGTTACGTCCGCTACGTCCCCTGTACCTAAGTTAGAGACCCAGTCCTTCTAAGGGACCTCTTCCTTTACCGTTAGGTGAGGTCACTTTGAACTCATCTTGGCCATACAAGTACGTTGGAGGTTCAGGACCCGAAATTTTTCCTTCGACGGATGGGAGACTAAGGAGAAAGGGAAAGTACCACTTGGTCTGAAATGTTCGTTTTTAAGGAACTGTATGAGCGGGGGTGGTCTATCAGGTGAAGACTTAGAAATTTTTTTTTTTTTTTTCTAATTTTACAACGATTACACTTTGAGGTCATGAAACCGGTGGAGTACACTTCTCAATTGAGTAACCTTTTCTGAGACTACGACCCTCCCTAACCCCCGTCCTCCTCTTCCCCTGCTGTCTCCTACTGTACCGACCTACCGTAGTGNTCCTACTCTACCGACCTACCGTGGTGACTGAACTACCTGCACTCAGACTCACTTGAGGCCCTCAACCACTACCTGTCCCTCCGGACCACACGACACTAAGTACCCCAGCGTTTATCAGCCTGTGCTGACTCGCTGACTTGACTTACACTTTGATTTGAATCATTAATACGGATCCGTTAAAAATTTTTAATCATTTTCATTTCAACTTAAGTCTCTTGATATGGTAAAAAAAATAAGATTTTAAAAAAGTAACGAAAAACAATGGTTTTTTTTTAAGTTTTAATTTTGTATAGATAGATCGATGTATACACACACACACACACACACACACACACACACACATACGTACGACGGTTCAGCGAAGTCAGCACAGGCTGAGACACTCTGGGGTATCTGCCGTCGGATGGTCCGAGACGACAGGGACCCTAAAAAGGTCCGTTCTCATGACCTCACCCCACGGTAACGGAAGAGGTGGATTATCAGAACGACATATGGTTAGCCAGAATATTCGTTTTCCTAAGGAATCACTCTCAGTAAGACTTTCCGGTCAAATGACTATTGACACTACCTTTGTTTACAAATTTCCCTCTTCACAGGGGAAGGAAGGTCTTTAAATGTTTTGTTTGACGAGATTCCCTTCATCTCCCTTGTGTATTTGACATATATAGCTTTGACATATATACGTATAAACCGTAAATTCAAAAAGAAGGAAAATTCTAGTTACCCATCTTTTTAAGATTATGACAATTATTATATTTCACTAAGTCAAACGTGTTAGACTTCAGATTGTCTACCCAAAGATTAAGGTTAAGGTCGAGATAGTGAACGGTAGACTCATTGGTATCCTTTCAATCATTGTTTGAGAAATACGAAGACAAGGAAATTCGTATTTTACTACCCCTTTCATCACGAATAAAGAGTAGTTCTATAACGATGTTTTTAATTTTTAATTGGGATATTATTAGAAAGTTTTTTCAAATTTTTTAATTGTAAAAACAATGATATTCTTTCCCTGGACTTTTTTACTCTCCATCCTGTTTTTGAATGAAAATTTAAATGTGCAGACATCAAAATTTATTAAAATAAAAATCGGTTTATGTGTAAAATTCTATTTAAAATTTAGTCTTATTTAAACAAGACTGATTTTGGAGTTCGGTTGAGGGGAGGTACAAATAAATTTTTTGACTTAATTAGACTGAAGTGTTTCATAAATATATTTATAGAGTTCAAAGAGAAAAAGAATATTTATTCATGACGACGACGATCCAGCGAAGTCAGTACAGACTGAGACACGTTGGGGTGTCTGCCGTCGGGTGGTCCGTGGGACAGGGACCCTAAGAGGTCCGTTCTTGTGACCTCACCCAACGGTAAAGGAAGAGGTTACGTACTTTCACTTTTCACTTTCACTTAAGTGAGTCAGTACAGGCTGGGAGTCGCTGGGGTACCTGACGTCGGGTGGTCCGAGGGTACCCTAAGAGGTCCGTCCTCATGTCGACTAAAGTATTCATACTGGTGAAGTCTAAAGACGGAACACTCTATTGGGATAAAAAAGAGAGTTCCCATGAAAGAAGTTCTGATGATCAACGACTATATTAAAAGAAAAAATTTATGACTTCTAATCCTTTATTTTGATCGAAATATTCTGGTCAATGGTCCCATTGATTCGGGACTCTCCATTCCGTTTATTTGGTTTGGGAGACTCCGTGTCCTGGGTTATTTAACAGACCTCTCTACCTATTTTTCTCGAGTAATACAGTCTCTTAGTATACTAACTTCTGAACCTGGTTTGGCTAAGTCTATAAAGCGTGCATCGTAGTACGTAAGCTTGAAAGGACCACCGAGTTTCCATGTCTTAGACGGACGGTTACGTCCTTTGTGTCTAAAATAGGGACCCAACCGTTCTAGGGGACCTCTTCCGGTACCGTTGGGTGAAGTTATAAGAACGGACCCTTTAAGGTACCTACCTCCTCGGACCGCCCGATGTCCGGTACCTCAACGTTTTCTCAATCTGTGTTCAATCTTTGATTTGTTGTCGTTTATAGTACATAAGCTTCAATATTTCCATGTCAACCGTTTACTAATAACACAGAAACATTGTGGTCACTTCCTGAATTATAGAGGTGTCATATAGAGTTTAATAATTGTTTTCAGTTGTCGAACTTTGACTCCTCAACACCCGATGAACATGAGACTACTAAATTTTTAAAATATTCATCCGTAATGGAAATATTGTTTTTCGTTAATGACATCTAGTTTTACATTTTCAGTTTTCAAGAGAAGTGTATTAAGTTCGTTCCTAAACTGAAACTTATTTTTAAATTCCAACGACCTTGAAAGAGTAAGGTAAGATCATCGTAACGATAAAGACACAACTTCATGAAATCTTTTCAAAAAAACTTGGTTAAATTTTGTAAAATTTCCCGTTCTTTCAAAAAGATGAATTTTACTGAAATCAGTGTAATTGGGTTTTCCAGTTTGAAAAATTTTTTACGGGTGTTGTCAGTATTTTTATTACGAGTATCCTTAAACTATGTAAATTTACACTTCTTATTCTATTTTGAAAGGTGTCAAGTGACACCATTTATAAGGACCCAGGACGTTTTTGGTATTCCAAAAGTGGAATACACCAGTACGACTCAGGAGATGGTCTGTGCAGTCACAAGATAGAGTCTGTCCAGTAACTTTGAAAATGTTCGTAAACAGGAAGACACAAGGGACAAAGACACCGTGGTAGTTGGTATGTCAGTGAGTTCGACTTTTATGAAGTAAGTCGGGACGGAGAAGGGAAAGGTACCGGAGAGAGTAGTTTAGAAAGAGGTCTTGGGTAACTAAGGTAGATGAATTAGATAAATTTTAAATTTCGGAGAGGTGAGGGTGATTTTGTGTGACCTGATCTAATTAAGTTTTTAGAATATTCCGAGGGGTAGTGGGTAGGGGAGGTTATTCCTGGTAGACTGTTTGAGAGGACTTTTGGAAAGACACGGTCAGGGAACTGACCTAGTCAGGGAACTGACCTAGTCTTGATACCAGATTTCACCCTGAGTCGTTCATAAATGATAGATCGGAAAATCTCTTTTAATCCGAAACTCCCGTTATGCCAGAGACGACCTACTGAGTTGAGACGGAAACACCATGTTCCGCCGGTATCCGTTAAACATTTATTAACTCGTGTGAACACGATGTTGTTTTCATAAATGTCTTTTCTCGGACCCGGTCTGATGTCGAATGGTTTGAGACCGGACATTTTTTTCAGATTTACTTAGTCTAAGTGTAATTAAAAGATAATTTATTGTACAAGACTTCAGTGTGACTTAATAAGCTAGAGAAAGTACAGAAATTAGACTACAAAGTAGTCGAATCGTGTAGAAAAAGGTCAGTCTAGGTTTGTTGAGTGGGAGTAGGTTTAGAGTGAAGGGGATGTTTGGAGATGCACTCGTCGTATTTACCTTTTCTAGTAAAGGTAGGATAATTAGGGGTGTTGAGAAAAGGAGAGAAAAAGGTGACTTACAAAGTAAAAGATGAACAGTACCTGTCCCTTCTCACCGCACGACGTCAGGTACCCCCAGCGTTTCTCAACCTGTGCTGACTCGCTGACTTAACTTGACTTGAAGTACGACTGTCACTGATAAATATGATTTGACGTGACAGAAGGAAGTGTACGGTTTATGTGGTGACATAAGTAGACACATAATAAGGGGACTCCGTGTCTCCTTTTGTTGTCTTCACAAGGGATGAGAACAAATAAACAAGGAGGGGTTGGGTGTGAAATAAGTAGTAGTGACTATATTTAAATTCGGTTTTCAATTCCTTTACCGTTGGGTGAGGTTATAAGAACGGACCTCTTAGGGTACCTACCTCCTCGAACCACCCGATGTCAGGTGCCCAGCGTCTCAGCCTGTGCTGACTCACTGAAGTGAAAGTGAAAGTGATTTCAGATTACTTCGTACGTTCTTCGTTATGTGGACTATTAAGAGAGAAATTAGTACAGAAGTAGAATTTGTGTATAGATATAAAAAGTGTATATTAACTACGATTTTTGTTATGGTATCTTGGTGAGGGAGGAGTAAAAGTATTTCGTCAACTTTTACAGATGAGTCAACTTGAACACCTTATTTAATGTTTTATTAGTGTTCTCTTTACTAATTTAAATAGTATCCTTAAAACTTCCTTCCCCTTCCTTATTTAAACTTGTTTCATCCCTGATAAAATCTTTGTTAATGACCCTCCTAAAAACATTACCATATATTAAAGTAAAAGACTTATATTATGAGGATGACTCCGACCCTACTCCATCCTCAGTTTACTCCTGTGACGGGTCCACCTCTCAGTAAAACAGGTCTGTCGAAGGATTCTCATCGGTTCAGGACTCCACGTCCCGTCGGTTCCTCTGTGACACCGTTCTGGAGTTCGACGAGTTCGACGATCGATAGACACCCTGGTGCTCAATAGTAGTGAACCACGGAGACGTAGTCAGGGAAATGAACATTTTATTTACAACCCCTCTCTCCACCCCCCCCCCCCCAAGTACAAACCCTTGCGTACATGTGGGCACCACCTAAGTACAGTTACATACCGTTTTGGTTATGTCATGACAGTTCATTTTGTTTCATTTTGATTTTTAATTTTTATTTTATTTTATTTACTATTTTACTTTTAGAGGGAGATTAAAATTTACTATCAATTTAAATAGAGACGTTGTAATCTTGAAAGTTTAGACTATGTATAAATCACGTGTCATTCATACCATTTCTTGGACGGATGACTGCGTCCTCTGGACTCTGAGCCCGAACTAGGGACCCAGTCCTTCTAGGAGACCTCCTTCTGTACCGTTGGATGAGGTCGTAAGAACGGACCGCTTAGGGTACTTGTCTCGTCGGACCGTCCGATACCAGGTATCCCAGTGTGTCTTAGTCTGTACTGACTTCACTGTCGTGTGTGTGTGCACGTGTGTGTTGATTCATAAGTAACTTAGTCACTTCTTTCGTTCATCGAAAAAAAGTTAGGGGTCGTAAATAATACATCGATATTATAATAATAATACATCATAATAATATATTATTGTGATGTATCATGTATGTTATATGATATGTGTTATTATATATGTATAATAATACATTATAATATAATAATAATATATTATAATCATAATGATACATCGATAAGGTCTTTTGTCTATGTTTCGATACCTATCTTTTCGGATAGGTCTCCCGTTCTAAAGACAGGGTCAATTGAGGACACGGTGGTGGTTAGGTCGGTACCGTCGATCGTGGTATAAAATATATTATTGTCTACGAATTATTATGTATAAATGAGTTTTATTTTTCTAAGTTCCTCATCCATTAGACCAAACATCTATTAGGCCAAACCCCTTTTAGACTAAATACAGATGTGTGTTTTTCATCTGTTTAATCATGGTAAATAGATCGATGTATATTTGTTGGTTAGGAAGAAAATTTATGTCAGACCAAGAAGGAATAAGGTTGTATGGGTGATTATGTGAGTCATTTGTGATTATTCTTATAGCCTTGTTAAAAAATTCAGTAAGTAAAGGGTACATTAAGGATTAGTATAAAGTGTAGTACCTGCTCCGACTTCCGTTACGTTATACAAATTCACTATCGATTTCTAAAATTGGAAAGGAAGTTTTTGTTCCCTTTTTTAATTTTTGGTACAGTCAAGTCGAGTCAAGTCAAGTCAAGTCAGCGAGTCAGCACAGGCTGAGAAACGTTGGGGTACTTAGCGTCGTGCGGTCCGGAGGGACAGGTAGTGGTAGAGGGCCTCAAGTGAGTTTGAGTGCAGGTAGCTCAGACACTACGGTAGATCGGTAGAGTAGGAGCCAGCAGGGGAAGAGGAGACACAAACCGAAAGGAAGTGATTAAATTACTTTATAACAGGTAACGATTACTGATCCAAGAAAGACAGACGTTTGGATTTGACGGGAGTAACGGTTCTTCTTCAGATAATTTATTTAGACGGTATTAATCAATTTTAATGTCGGTAGTTAGAATTTTTCGAAACGAAAGTCTTTTTAAAATGAGACAGAAGACATATTTGATACACATAATCAGTCGACGTTCAAGTCAAGTCAAGTCAGTGAGTCAACACAGGTCGAAAACTCTAGGGTACTTAACGTCGTGTGGTCCGGAGGGACAGGTAGTGGTTGAGGGTCTCAAGTGAGTTTGAGTACAGGTAGTTCAGCCACTACGGTAGGTCGGTAGAGTAGGAGACAACAGGGGAAGAGGAGGACGGGGGTTAGCGAGGGTCGTAGTCTCAGAAGAGGTTACTCAGTTGAGAAGCGTACTCCACCGGTTTCATAACCTCAAAGTCGAAATCGTAATCAGGAAGGTTTCTTGTGGGTCCTGACTAGAGGAAATCTTACCTGACTAGAGGAAATCTTACCTGACTAAAGGAACGTCAGGTTCCCTAAGAGTTCTCAGAAGAGGTTGTGGTGTCAAGTTTTCGTAGTTAAGAAGCCATGAGTCGAAAGAAGTGTCAGGTTGAGAGTGTAGGTATGTACTGGTGACCTTTTTGGTATCGGAACTGATCTGCCTGTAAACAACCGTTTCATTACAGAGACGAAAACTTATACGATAGATCCAACCAGAAAGATTTATTTACACCAATACAATATGTAGTAAACTTACGTGTAAAGATCGAAATCAAAAAACGTTTTCTGAATAATGAACGACAAATAAAATATAAATGAAGTCTGATCCCTTTACTACACTCTACTTTTCGTTTAAGTTCATTAAAACAATAAACTCAAATTTTACCCAGTATTTCGTACCTCTGTTGAGTGTTGTATTTGTTACGTAAACCGGGTCCTTGGTGATTACTTACATATCACGTCACCACCAAGTTCTTCAAAAAGTTTCCTCTACTCTCGAAACTTCTGTTCCTCGAGTCACAGTCCGGTAACCTTCTACTGTTACTGGTTAACTCTCTTAGTAACTTCGACTAGGAGAATTTGATGTGTCCTTCAACGACTTCTTGAGTTGTATCTGGTAAGATATCAACAAGTCGTAAACTTCGTTTGACCTTACCACTTTCGAGTTATTCGTTAATTCACCCACGGAGTATTCGACTGATTTTTAGTCTTTTTTTTTAGTTACAAAACTTCACAACGAAGGAGAATAAGGTGTGTTGTAGTTGTTTGGTAAAGGATTAGTCTAACACTACACCCCACTTTAAATATAAAACACCACCGTGACTTACATTTACAGTAATTAGTCTACAACGAAAAATGTCTTTCTTAGGGTTATATACTTTATAAACTTTCCGTATAAACCACCACCAATGACCTGAGTGGTTTTACTAATAAAGGAGAGATTTTTATAGATGGGGTGTTAAAACCATATATCGTTGAGGAACCAAGTAACTTCATAAAAGAATTTCTATCAATTGAAATACTGAAACTCCATTCTATTTCCTTAACTGAAACGTTAAATATTCGAGAACGATTTATTACCATCCTCATTCCATCTGACTTAAAAATTTTTTGATCTTACCATCAGTGTACAATATTATAAACAGGAGTTTTAGAGATACTCGGATGAAGTTTTCTCGAGTAGTATGAAACAGGTCAGACAATTTCAGTAGTTTAGGTAATATATATGACTATCAACAAGTTTAGTTCCCCTCTAACAGTTAAAGTGTTTCGTAGAATTAACGATATTTTGTGTGTGTGTGTGTGTGTGTGACGTCCCACTTCATTGAATTTTTTTTTTCAAACACCATGAAAGAGTGTACTTCTCAAAGTCACAAGTAAAACAAAATTCTTATTGGGTTTGGGAACAATTTATAAATAAATGTAGATTTAATTTATACCATTTAGAATTGTCATATAAATACTTGTGACAGAGATTAAAATTTACAAGTAGGTTTTCAGTCAAATCTTATGTATAAGGGTACCTTCACTACAATATTCTAACGAAAGTTTAATTAAGTGTTTTCGGACAGTGTTACTTGTGATCCCTGGTAAAACTCTATACCATTTACAAGGTCTTAATTCGTCACTGTTATTAAGGTGTTGAGATATTTAAATTATTTTTAATAACTTTAAAAGTGAATTTCACTCGTATACAGTTCCATATATTTAGTATAGAGTTGTTTCGATAAAAGAATTTCTGATAAATTTGATAATTGATGTATTTAGAACAAAAAAAAAATATATCATCACTGGATATGAAGGTATTTTGATTAATCATGTCAATTTAACAGGAATTTTTGAGTGTATTGTTCATCATTAACCAAACTAAATGATTTTACTCATATAAGACTTGATATCGGAATTAACCTTCACTCCAATTAATCCTCTAATTGTTAAGATAACGTTTTAACAAAAGGATAAAGTTTATTGAATCTCAGTTTAAGTAAAGAGGGACTAGAACCTAATGGGTGTTAAAGTTGACATGACTAGTGAACAGGTGTTATAAAGAATTTCCCATAACAGAAATTCCTTTTTTATTTTCTTTTCTCGAGATTTCACCATGGTTAACAGGTAGGAAGAATAGAAACAATGACAAAGTAGTAGGGATCCAAAGAGGTCCTTCTGTCTATACCACTCAGTACTTTCTCTTTTACAATGACGACGAAGAATCTGATCTCAAACCCCTCTACCCGTACGCACTAAAGTCAATCGACCGAGAAAAGTGTCTCCGTCAACAGTTCTTTAAAATAAGAGTCAAGTGACTGTATAGGGTTTATGTCACAGACCGTGTGTGACCTGGAAGGTAATTTTCAGATAATAATAGAAAACCAGTATGACCCAGAATTTCATAGTTGATTTATTTATTTACGTTGGAGTTCTTCAGAAGTCTATAGAGTATCACAGGGAAAAGAATAGTCTTTGGTTAACGGGGATTGATTTTGTCAAAGAAGGTTCGAGTTTAGAATTTACTCCCCGAGGGAATTTACCCTCCCAATCAGACTATTTCCTTGTTTCCCACTCCTTTTCCGCAAGAAGGATTTTACGTCTTTCTCCAAACCCTTGGGTTTTGGTGATCACCGAGTATACACCATTGAAAATGTTCGTCTTAAACGGAGGTTCAGTTTTAGTTTTGCATGTACACCGTTTAAGTTCGACTGGTTTTACCGACCATTAAAATTTGGTTTGTATGAGTTACAAATTATGTTTGTCAATCATACTTGTAGGACGAGGTAAAAGGATTCCCAAACTATCTATCTATCTATCTCTCTATCTATCTATCTATCTATCTATCTATCTAATATGTATATTATCGAAAACATCTTTTGAAGAACCATGTGTTCGATTGGTAGTTAGAGTACAACGTTCTTATTCATTGATATTCGTCTTGTAATAAAAAAGGACCCTCTGTTATACCTTTAAGATTTCTACGTTTATATACTTGGAAAGTTTTAAACATTCACAACTACCGTGGTCTTGAGGTCATACAGATAAAAGTTAAGTTTTAAAGACGGAAATAAATTTTAAATATATTTTTCGTGGCAAGAATGAAAGTAGACATTATTAAACACCAAAACCTGAAAGTTTGACTCCCTCTCTATATTTTTGAAGGGATTGAATTTCTCCTTTTACGTTCCTCTAAATTTTACTATTGGTTACTGGTTTTTTATTTTTTCTTACATCCCTTTTACCATCTCTTTTTCCATAGATGGTTATGACGAAGTACTGTTGGACTGTAATAATTTTTGGTCTCTTCTTCTACTCCTTTGTGTCGTCTGTGAGGTGTAAATCGTGTTCTTTTCTATAAATGTATAATCTTCCTAAAAAGAAAGAATAATTTGTACAAAAAAAAAAATTAAAAGTGAATATGGAATGTACTATATAAAGGAGAACCTGTTGGTCTTAGGTGACTCAATGAGAGAGTTATATTTCCAAGTTTTACTAGAAATAAGATAGAGTTTAGTCCCAATACTGTACTTAAAGTGTTTTTAAAATCGGATACGGGACAGAAGGGTAACCATAAATATTGAGTAGTTTAAACTAATATAATTAATTTATACAGTCTGGTACCAAAATATTAATACTTATTATAGATGAAAAATTTTTTACTAAGTAACACTTATTTTATTAAGTTATATATAAGACGTTCTCACTTAAAGTTGAGAAAATTGTATTAAATTATGTCTGAATCTTTCGGTGTACAAGCCCTGAAGTGACCGTCAGGTTAACAATCCTTAGGTGGCAGGTTGTGTCCCCTGTACCTAATCTAGGAAGTAGTCTCCTGATTCTAGGGTGTACAGGGTCCCGTTCATTCGGGTACGTGACGTTTATTTCTCTTCAGGTATGTAACGTTACTTCTTAGACGTACGACGTTGATTCTGGATCGTCTCAGTTTTTTTTAAAAAAAATCAAAATTTAATTTTTTTTTTCACAGAAGGTTTTCCTACCGTGGTTAACTGGTTTTTTTTTTTTTTTTCGGTGTCCAACAAAGAGAATGGTAAGTCATTTGTTCTGTTGGTCTAGGAGAACTAACCGTATTACAAGGTACTGAAGAAAGTAGTTAGAGTGAAAAACCGGGGGAGGCTAACATAATTAAGGTAGTGGTGGAGAGGTGAGAAGAGGAACTGGTTCCTGGATATTTAGTTTTGTTGTAAAATAGGGACCCGTTTTGAGTCCAATACTTCACAATATTTGTGACCTTCAATCGTTGTCGAACATGTTATATTGTATCGTGGTGAGAAATTTACAATGTGAGTACTACGATCTGTCTTTTTTTTTGAACTACGGATCTAGTCAAGTATTAAGAAATTACAATAGGTGGGGTATGTTACGGTAAGAGTTAAAATTGTACTTTTCATCTGTGATTAGGTTCCTTCGACCCTTAACCACTCCCTTCGGTGTCTTTCATAAAGAGTGTAGAATAAAGAGAAATAAGACTGACTTTACTTTTCCTTTCTTTTACTTCTTTGAAAGGTCTAGTGAAAATTTAGACCGTCCTATAGACAGACTACTTGTTCCCCCTCGGGACCTTCGAGTCACTTAGGACGTACCCGGGGAACTAGACAAAGGGACGACTTTGGTTTAGTCAGTAGGGTCCTTTGTGTCTCCCGTAGTCCAGTTTACGGCAGAAGGAATGGAATTCTTAGAATTCGAATACAAAGGGAGTTTTCAAATTAATAAATAGTCACGTTCTTTAGTGGATTCGTGTTAATGAGTCTCGATTCGGACGTCAGTAGGACCCAAGACAAACGGGTCGGAGTCGTCAACGGAGAACGAACACACGGACGACTACGTGGTCCGACACTTCTTCGTCCTTTGTTCAGATACTCGGGGGGACGGTGTCTGTGTGGAACCTGGAATCAAAGTAGTTTTGGTTCAGACTTCGAGGACTTTGTTCCTAGACGATTGCGTCACCAGGGGTTGGTAAAACCGTGGATTCTGGTCAAAGTAGTTTTTATTAAAAGGGTACCTGGTGCCAACCCCTACCAAAAATATAACACTATATATTATGCTATATATTAGACATAAATGTCGGTGAGGGGAGTGATCGTAGTGACAATATCGAGTTGGAGTGTAGTAATCCAAAATCTATGAATATTCTCGTACGTTGGTTCTATAGAGTGTACAAGTGTCAAGTGTCAAGTACGAGAGGATGTTCTTAGATTACGACGACGACGACGACTGTCCTCCACCACGAGTCCATCATTGCACTCGCTACTCACCGACTTTTATATCTACTTCGAAGTGACCGATTGGGTGCGAGTGGAGGACGATACGTCGGTCCAAGGATTGTCCGGTATCTGACCATGACCAGACACCGGACCCCCAACCCCCGACGACATGATTTTCTAAACACTTAAGTCTCCCTTACTTTAATTCTTATGTTTTCTTTTCGTATTTTAGTCAAATCTTTTATTTATAATAATTAAGATTTAAATGAATGGTAGCTCGGTTTATGTTCGGACCGACCATCTCGAACACCCTGAGGGTCGGAGTCTAGGGATCAATCGTGAAGGAGTGGTGAATGAATATAACTTCCCTCTTTCTTTGTGACCACACCTTTAAACCTAAGTATAACCCCGATCAATAATCTTGTAAGTCAAGTCGAGTCAAGTCAACGAGTCAGCACAGGCTGAGAAACGCTGGGTTACTTAGCGTCGTGCGGTCCGAAGGGACAGATAGTGGTAGAGGACCTCAAGTGAGTGTGAGTACATGTAGTTCAGCCACTACGGTAGGTCGGTAGAGTAGGACAGCAGGGGAAGAGGAGGACGGGGGTTAGGGAGGGTCGTAGTCTCAGAAGAGGTTACTCAGTTGAGAAGCGCACTCCGCCGGTTTCATGACCTCAACGTCGAAATCGTAGTAAGGAAGGTTTCTTTAGGGTCCCGAGTAGAGGAAGTCTTACCTGACCAACCTAGAGGAACGTCAGGTTCCCTGAGAGTTCTCAGAAGAGGTTGTGGTGTCAAGTTTTCGTAGTTAAGAAACCATGAGTCGGAAGAAGTGTCAGGTTGAGAGTGTAGGTATGTACTGATGACCTTTTTAGTATCGGAACTGATCTACCTGGAATCACCCGTTTCATTACAGAGACGAAAAGTTATACGATAGATCCAACCAGTATTGAAAGGAAGGTTCGTCATGCGTAGAAAATTAAAGTACCGACGTTAGTGGTAGACGTCACTAAAACCTCGGGGGTTTTCATTTCAGACTGTGACAAAGGTGACAAAGGGATAGATAAAGGGTACTTCACTACCCTGGTCTACGGTACTAGAAGCAAAAGACTTACGACTCGAAATTCGGTTGAAAAAGTGAGGGGAGAAAGTGAAAGTAGTTCTCCGAAAAATCAAGGAGAAGTGAAAGACGGTATTTCCACCACAGTAGAAGTATAGTCTCCAATAACTATAAAGAGGACCGTTAGAACTAAGGTCGAACACAAAGAAGGTCAGGTCGCAAAGAGGAATACATGAGACGTGTATTCAATTTACTCGTCCCACTGTTATATGTCGGAACTACCTGAGGAAAAGGATAAACCTTGGTCAGACAACAAGGTACAGGTCAAAATTGGTGACGAAGGATTGGACGTATGTCTAAAGAGTTCTCCGTCCAGTCCACCAGACCATAAGTGTAGAGAAAGTGTTAAAAGGTGTCAAATAACACTAGGTGTGTCAGTTTCCTAAACCGTATCAGTTATTTCGTCTTTATCTACAAAAAGACCTTGAGAGAACGAAAAAGGTACTAGGTCGCTTACCTACAAACGTTAAACTAGAGACCAAGGAGACGGAAAAAATTTTAGTCGAACTTGTAGACCTTCAAGTGCGAAGTGTATAACGACTTCGGACCGAACCTCTTAAAACTCGTAATGAAATGATCGTACACTCTACTCACGTTAACACGCCATCAAACTCGTAAGAAACCGTGATGGAAAGAAACCCTAACCTTACTTTTGACTGGAAAAGGTCACGACACCGGTGACGACTCAAAAGGTTTAAACGACCGTATAACTCACGTCGTGAAACTATCGTAGTAGAAAGTCCTAAACTTTATCGAGTTGACCTTACGGTAGTGGAAGAACTGGATTTTTCACCGAAGGAGACCGGGATTGTAAACAATATGAAGACAAGGTGTTGGGGAAACCTGAAGAGGTTATGATGTCATGATGACCCGGATTTATAGACTCGTGGATGAGACACATCACGACACAACTAATTCGAGATCAGAATAAAAGAAAGGTGAGGTAGTCACACTGTCTGAAATCATACGTAGTCTTAGTGAGTCTCCTAAAGAATTTTGTCTAACGACCCAGGTCGAGGGTCAAATACTAAGTCTTCAACCCCTCTTCGGATTCTTTGGAGTAAGGATAAAGGGTCGACTACGACTACAACCACCAGATCCCAGGTATGAAGTCTTAGTATATTACCTTCCTGTCCTCCTCCTAGTTTTGGAGGTCTCAGTTTGTTTGCCACGACCCCAGGTTCTAAACTGGGGAATTTCAATATACGGGACCCCGTTCAAAGGAGTAAGTATTCGTTTCATCATAGATGGAATGTACCAAATATATTACTTAGTTGTCGTACGGTACATATTTCCAGGATTGTTACAGAGTGTGTATTCTTTATAAGGTGTGAGAGGGGTAAGACTTGGGAATGCTACAGGAAGTAACCTAAAGTCTTAATAAAATGGTATTAAAAAGAGGTAAAGGTACATCCTTTATGATGTCATAAAGGAGACATAGGATTGTTTGAAGAGATTACATAAAGGGGAAATAGGATATAATTTGTGGATCTAGAGGAAGAAATCGTTTCAATCGAAGAAAATTGTCAACAAGATGTAATTGTATACATGGATAAGAAGATCGTCAATACATCGTTTATAATAGAAAAAACATGTAATATATGACCTTGTCGAGTGAAAAAGGGATTCGTTTTTCGTCAGAGAGAGAGGAACGAAAAAAATTCAAAATAACAAAACAACACATTTACATAATTTAAGTAACAAACAAAAGGATGGAACCCTATAGAGAGAGAAGAGGAGATATACGCCTTTTCTAAATCGACCGTCTCGGAGTAAAGACAATTTTTTATTTATTGAATTTTTTTTGTTTCGTCCAGAAAGTATCGAGTCAAATGATCAGGATGGTTTAAAGGGTAAAGAAGACTGGTAAATAGTTATTCTATAAGAGGATCTCTATTCAATATTTCGGGAAAATTACAATGATTTAAGGAGATTTTGTTTGTTTTTTGTTCGTGGAAGGTTATTACCTTATCTTTCTCATAGACGAAGTGTCATTACAAAGGTTAAAAGGATTTACTTCTTTGTATGGTTCCATCTATTTGGGTGATGTTTTTCTTTTTTGAAGTTTCACTTTTTTTAATGATAGTTTAGAATTAATACAATATGGGTATGTTCTGAGGAGTTTTGTTTATATATATACATACACACACACACACACACACACACACACACACAGGAAGATTTATAGGAAGACAACAAAATATGTTGTACAAATATGTTTCGTAATCGTTTATGATCCTTTAATAGCAGACTCACCGTCTCATAATTGTTCCGGCTTTAGATAGAAATTTTGTTAGTTCATTCACATTTGATTACTGTTAATACATTAGTTTAAAGTAGAGGGAGGACACCTAATATCTAGCACAACGATAACGATAACAAGAGTGATACTTTTTACATGAAGTCCATGTGTCAGATTTTAGAGGTACTTAATTTTTTATATGGTATGGAAGTGTCATATTAACTTCATAAACCGACTAACGTATTTAGCTACCTTAGGTAGTGAAAGAAAACAACGATGTCAATACTGATTATTAAATAGACGTTTCTGTCTCCCTTATTGTATTCTGTCAAATGGTTCTCCGTTTGATGAGTGTGAAATGTCTCTAGTGATATCGCTGATCTCTGGAGTAATTTGGGTACCCTTACAAAACCAAACAGTCAGATGTACTCCGATTTGTTTCTCGACAACTTTTTGATCCGTTAATTTTAACCAATATAATGATGGTTTACTGTCGGACAGTTTATTACTTAATAAAATTACCATTCTTTCATATAATTATAAATTCTATTTCGTACGGGAGTTGTCTCCTAAAGTCGTGATTCTCTTTGTGAAGGTATTTCGACGTCTTCCAAAATAGATATTTCTGGTTGAGAGGATGTATAATAGATTAGTTGGTCGAAGTAACAGTGGATATTTAGTGACGACTACTTATGTTTGTAGTCAATCCAAGTCTTCCTTTAATGTAAGGAGTTTCGTGTGTATGTTTTGTTTTTCTAGGTTAGTACTCTAATTAGAATTGAAAAAGTTTATTTAGTACTTTTTAACCCTTTTTTATGAATCTTTGTCTTAGAATTATAAAAAGAATAGTTTCTTACAAACATTTACACTTCAGATATTTTAGGTATAAATATAGTGGAAGTCACAAAACCGAAAAACAATTTCTTATTTTCCTTGGCTTTAGTTGTGACGGGATCATTTATGTGTCGAAACTCAGTAGTAAAATATTACCTAATAATAAAAGTTAGATTATGTTGTGGAGAAGAATTATCTTCTTTTGTCTAAATTCCTCAGTAGAGTTTAATGGATGTCTTCGATAATTCCTTTTTATGAATAGTCCTTTTCTGTACAACCTGTTTACGATTTTTCTTTGTATACGTAGTCTTTTACGGTTTCCGTGATCTCGTAAAAGAAAGAATTGGAATCCCATAGTCTCCTGGTCACCTGATTCTTTCGTTTTAATTGATTCTTTCGTTTTACAGAAAAACTACAAGATTCGTGACTCAAGCCTCTCTCGTTACCGTGGGGTGAGGTCATGAGAACGGACCTTTTAGGGTACCTGTCTCTTCGGACCATCCGACGTCTGGTACCCCAGTGATTCTCAGACTTTGCTGACTCACTGAAGTGAAAAGTGAAAAGTGAAAGTACGTAACCTCTTCCTTTACCGTTGGGTGAGGTCACAAGAACGGACCTCTTAGGGTCCCTGCCCCCTCGGACCACCCGACGACAGATACCCCAACGTGTCTCAGCCTGTGCTGACTTCGTTGCGTCCTCGTCGTCGTCGTCGTCGTCGTCGTCGTCGTTCGTGAGTGACTCAATGCAGTAAACTGAGAGTTAATGACAATAGTTATTCTTTTTTAAATGTCACAATTCATAGAGGATTTGTTATTTCACTGAAGTGAAAGTGAAAAGTGAAAGTACGTAACCTCTTCCTTTACCGTTGGGTGAGGTCACAAGAACGGACCTCTTAGGGTCCCTACCCCCTCGGACCACCCAACGGCAGATACCCCAGCGTGTCTCAACCTGTGTTGACTTCGTTGAATCGTCATCATCGTCATCGTCGTTTGTTATTTGTTGGTAACTTTTACTTTATGTATCGTAATTACATAATATTGTTAGTTAATTTTTGATAAAGTATTCTAGGTTCCATTAGTAGTTTAAAACTTTTATTTGTTTTATATTTATTCACATTGTGTGTATTTCTTTAGTTAAGTTCGTTCAGTTAGTTGTTTTTCCTTTTGTAATGGTACTTCTATTTATAATTGTAAGAATATATAAAAAGATGTTTAAGTATAAAGAGTGTATTGAAGATGGTAATACTCTTTGTCTATAAGTTCGTTTTTATTTTCAATAAAAGTTATTTCGACAGTCGTGAGAAGGTTATTTAATTTTCATGAAAAGGTTATTTAATAAGAAAAAATTTTTTGTTTTAAAGTAAACATTTCAAAGTTTGTCCCGAATTAGTTAATTCTTTTGAACTGTATAATAGTAAGTGTTATTTAAGACTTATTTTCTTATGATCTAAGATAAAGTATTCTCATTTCCTTTATGAAAAAATTCAGGAAAGTGACAGTATTTTACTGATACAAATTTCTGTCGAAAGAAATAATCGAAAAGATGTATTTAGTCTCATAATCGATATTCAAATGTCTAAAGTGGATCTACCTAAAAATATGAATATTAAAAGTCGTGTTTTAATTGTCGTTCCTAAAGTGGTAGGAATTATCCTTTCATTACAACCGGTCTGGGAGTCTGTCTGTCTTTATAATGGATTAGATTACTGAGTCTTCCGTTTTGATTTTTATACATCGGACTGACACAGACCGTTAGGATACGGTTTATTCCTGAGGACAACAAAGTCATGATGACGATTAATGTTTTTTCATTTTGGTTCATTATTCATTAAAGTAGTTTCTTTCCAGAGGAGTTATTGTAATGTATGTTTACAAACAAAGAAGAATGGACGATAATCATAGTATTGATACTCCTTTTATTGAGAATGAGTTGATCCCCTTCATTTTCTTCTTTCCCGACTGTACATGGTGAGTGTTCAAGAACGGTCGGTCATCAAGTTGTCAAGTTGAACTGGTGGCAGAATACTGTATAAGAACAATTTTTGAAATTGGATGTAAATTGTGTATTAAGTCTAAGATCATTTTAAGTATGGTGTTCAAATGGTCTTCATAATCCTGTCTTCTAGTTGACTAGAGGTCTTAGTTACAGTTTTCTCTTTTTCTCCTTTCCATTTGATCGTATGGTATAGGGTGGTCTTAATTCTCTGTTACGTTGGTTTGTATGTCGTGACGGAAATAATCCCAGGACTACACTTTTCAGCTGACGGTTATTCCATAGACACTCTTTTAATCCGTTAAACTTGTAATTGAATATACACAATTACAATTCTTTGATGACGAGTAAAAATCGTACGATTATTACCACGACTATAAAAAATTTCTCAGGAATATTAAATCTCTGTTTATGAATTCATAAATGGGTTACTTTTTTATATCACAAACACTAGACAAAATTTTAAAAATCCCCATCTATCCTCCGTTACCTCCTTCTTCTATTTTTTAATTTGTTCTGACGGGTGTATACTACTGCCAATTTTGACTTAAGGTAAATGTATACAAACCTTTAAGGATGTCAATTTTTCGTATTAGTTATTATAAGGTTAGACTTTTTATAAGTGATATTTTGAACAAAATTGTCAGACTTTTCCTTTTTACCTTATCTCTCTTCTTTAAAAGATTTGTTTCTTATAATATTAAATTTGTTGATATTAATCATGGAATGGGTTAGGTGGGTGTTGTTGGTTTTCCTAGTTCACTCTATAACTCTTTTACCCGGACTTTTTACCCACGGGTAGTTGGTGATCGTTTTGGTCAGATTTTTACACTATTTCTTTTCTATTCGAGTTGAGACCGGTTTATATTAAAGATCTCGGTACCAGACTGAGACAGTCTTTCACCTAATTACGTCAGTGGTACTCGTTCTTTGTACATTACGTAGTTATCTCACACCAGCTACTCTTGGTAAATAGTTTACTTTTAGTGTAGTCTCGGCTTTTTTTTTTTTTTAGAAAGATATTAGTATATATATTTCAGGTGGTTTTATCGATCGTGATATCATCCAAATTATTTATAAAATCACCGAATTATAAATCGAGAGATCTTTTTAAATCTACTTATTGTGTTAGAGAGGTTTTTAGTTCTGTTAAATAAATCTTTCCGTTTTTGTTTGTTTGTTTGTTTTCGGTGTGATACAAGAGAGAATTACTTAAATGTTGAAACCTTCTTTTTACGTAACAATCTCAGTATAAAAAAAGAGATCTACAACTAAATTATTGTCTTAAATAGTTAAAAATCACGACTAGATTTAAAAGAAAGGTTTTTGTTTAGTATCGAAATTTTATTCTTCAAAAACCGACTATACAGGACAGAGGTTTACTAAGAAGCTAGTCGGGTATTTAGGTCGACTTTAAGTAACAGAATTACTGTCCGTCGTGTAAGTCATTGAGTCGTGGTCGGGTCGATGGAAACTAGAATGAGTCTCCCTATTTAAAGGGTAGAAGGGTTCTTTGAAAGAGATGTGAGTCAGAATTAAAATTTAAAAGTTTTTTTTTTTTTTTAGATGGGGACTCATGTAACGGGAATGAGACGATATTGAGTAAAATACTTTCTTCATAGAAAGTAGATATTTTGAGTCACCACGAGTTGAAAGATAAGTTCCTTGTGTAAAAGATCCTTACCAATGACATTCTCGGTCGTTTGAAAGTGACATTTTCAAGTTTATCATTTATAAAATCCGAAACATCAGATATAAGTTAGACAGTGCTAAGAGAAAAAAGGAAAGAAGAAATTTTGTAAAAATTTTAATTTTTTTTTTTAAAAAAAAGATCCAAAAGACCGACCGACGTATTTTTGTCAATACCCGGTCTAAACCGGATTTGTAATATCAAACGGTGACACCAACCGGTATACCTAGACTGTTGTTTGATATACCCAAGGTCAGAGTGTGGATGGTGAATAATGAACAAACTTTAACCAGTTAATGAATTTAAGACACGGAGTACAAAGAGTGAATATTATATATACATTATTATCGTGGACTATCCGAACGACACTACCAACTACTCAATTGTATATATTTCACCTACTATGATGTATACACAATCTGTCATAGAATGAAAAAGAGGAGTTTTCTATTTACACATTCCCTCCAACAACAACTTTACGTTTAGAGTCGTTCAATATATTGAATTAGAGGTAGAGAAGGTCAATAAATAAGTTCTTGACTTATAGAGGAAAAATAATAATTAATTTAAAATAACCTCATGTCAACGAATGTTACAACACAATGAAAGATTTCATGTTGTTTCACTTAGTCTATATACGTATCTATATAGGAGAGAAAAAATTCAGTGGTGTCTCGTGACTTATCTCGAGGGACTTGACATCTCATCTAAGAGTAAACAACAACAACGACAAGTCACCGAGTCCGGACAGTCTAAGAAACTTGGGGTACCTGACATCGTACGGTCCGAAGAGAAAAGAAGTAGTAGAGGACCTCGAACGAGTTTGAGAACAGGCAGTAGTAAGTCAGTCACTACGGTAAGTTGGTAGAGCAGGAGCCAACAGGGGAACAGAGGACGGAAGTTAGAGAAGGACGTAATCCCAGAAAAGATTACTCAGCCGAGAAGCATTGTCCACCGATTTCGTAACCTCGAAGTCGAAGTCGTCGTCAGGAAGTTTACTTATAAGTCCCAAGTAAAGGAAATCCTAATTGACCAAACTCGAGGAACGACAGGTTCCTTAAGAGTTTTCAGAAGAGGTTATGGTGTCAAGTTTTCGAAGTTAAGAAGTCGTGGGTCGGAAGAAATACCAGGTTGAGAGTGTAGGTATATACTGATCACCTTTTTGGTAACGAAACTGAAATGCCTGTATCCAGTCGTTTCATTACAAAGACGAAAAATTATACGACAGATCCAACCAGTATTCAAAAGAAGGTTCGTCACTGACAGGAAATAAAAGTTCCGACGTCAATGGTAGACGTCATTAAAACCTCGGGTTCTTATCAGACAGTGATGAAGGTAACAAAGGGGTATATAAACGGTACTTCACTTACCTGGCCTATGGTACTAGAATCGAAAACCTTACAACTCAAAATTCAGTCGAAAAAGTGAGATGAAAACGTGGAAGTAGTTCTTCAGAAATCAAGGAGAAGCGACGACGGTATTCCCACTATAGTAGACATACAGACTCAATAACTATAAAGAGGGACGTTAGAACTAAGGTCCAACACGAAATAGGTCGGATGGTGACACGTACTACATGAGACGTATATTCAATTTGTTTGTCGAACTGTTATATGTCGGAACTGTATGAAGAAAAGGTTAAAACTTGGTCAGGTAATAGGGTACAGACCAAGATTGATAACAGAACTGGAGTCCATTCCACCAGACCATAAGAGTAGAGAAATTCTTAAAAGGTGTCAAACAACACTAGGTGTATAAGTTTCCGAAATCGTATCAGTCACTTCGTCTTCATCTGCAAAAGACCTTAAGAAAACGGAAAAGATACTAAGTTGTCTACGACCGTTAAACTTGAGACCAAGGAGACGGAAAAGATTTAGGTCTAATATGTAGACCTTCAAGAGTCAAGTGCATGACAACTTCGGATCGAACTTCCTAAAACTCGTAATGGAACGATCGTGTACTTTGCTCACGTTAACACGTCTTCAAACTTGTAAGAAACCGTAACGGGAAATGACCCTGACCTTACTTGACTTGAAAAGGTCAGGACACCGGTGACGACTCAAAAAGTTTAAACAACCGTATAACTCACATCATGAAAGTGTCGTAGTAGAAAATCCTAAACTTTATCGAGTCGATCTTAAGGAAGTGGAGGTGATCTAATAGTAGTCAATGGATAAAAATATGTATTAGCACATATATACAGTTAGGGTTGGAGAGTTAAGTAGGGTGGTGAGAGAAAAGGAGAAGAACAGGTGTCCAAACAAAAGGTACAGACACAGAGATGAAGATAAATCGTTTATTAAAGTAGATATGGTAAAAAGATCTAAGGTGTATATATTATAAACAAAAGGAGAAATACTGAATAAAGTGATACATACTGTCAGAGATCCAGGTAGGTGTGGGGATGTTTACAGAAGGTTGAAAGTTCTAAAGTAGTATGACCATATCGTGACAGGGAAATAGGTACCAAAGATAGTGGGTACCCAGTTAGTGCCAAACTTTTATAATTTACCTTTTAAGAGTTTTATTTATTAAGTATTCAACAATTTGACATGTGTAAGACTCATCTTAACTGATTTTTTAGTCAATGTTAGGCTTTCGTCTCTTAAACCAACCTTACAATTCCTGAGGTCCGGACCCTCTGACATCGGGACTCTCATACGAGGTTCCTCCGTCCCACCCCTTCGTTCGATATATGTTCAAAAGTCGTTTCTGGTAGTCTCTAATAACAATTTATTCCCTTTGGTCTATAGTTCAAATCCATAGATCGCAAAGAGACACATACCTTTCTCCGTTAGGAGACTCGAGTGACTTAAGTAAAGGAGGGATACGTGGAGGCACTAGATCCCGGTTTAGAACAAAGGACTAACAAATACAGGAACTAAGGAACAAGTGGAATGCCCCACCGTCTATACTACCTACCGTCGAAGAATGTAGTGGAGGGAGGTCGAAGAGTAGTTAGTGGTACCCCCCACTGTCGTAGACGTCCTAGTGTCCGTAACACAAGGGAAAACCCTCGAGAGTAAGTGTAAACCTCCCGACCTTAGTGACTATCGACACTGTAAAGAACGAGTAGTTATACCGTCTTTTATAAAGTGAAGTGTCATGGTACCATTTTAGAGAACGGTAGGACGAGAGGGGCTGGGCACTGGACTTAGTAGGGGGACAGGTCACATAGAGTAGTCAATCAGTCAATCATTAACAGAGTCGATAGTCTAGGTGCCAGTGTCGTAGTGTCACGAACAGAAGTTCAGTGGGAATAAACTGAAGATGAAACCCCGGTATTCCCACTGAACCGGTATTCAGTAGGTATACTGGAGTTTCGCGTTCTGATCATTACGACCGTTAAGTTTATGTAGTTTCTCTCGGTATTTCACGAAGGAAATTTACTTTTCCACTTTCAAGACTGAAGTATTCCTTTTTTTTTTTCGCTCCAAAGATTCTAGATGTGATTCTTGTTTAGGAGATAGACGCTTTAACACTTCTTTCTTTCTCTTTACGTACGATCTAATTGAAAGAGTGAAGTTTGACATTTTCTGTGTCGGTGTCACGTGTCATTTAGGAATAATTATATCTTTTCCATAATTCAAATATTTATTCTATAAGACTTTCTAGTGTAAGTGTATTGGACATAATATAACAATATTGATAAGATAATAATTAATAACAACAATTAGAGAATGACACGGATTGGATATTTAATTTGAAGTAGTATCTATACATTATACATATCCTTTTTTGTCATGTATATCCCAGACCCTGATAGGTGTCAAAGTCCGTAGGTGATCCCAAGAACCTTACATTGGGAATGACTATTCCCGACCCCCACCTATCGTTGACATTACCCCTTTTTTTTTTAGATACATTTTTGTCAAGTTCATCTTCGACAAATAATTTCATTATATCTTTGACATGTAAGTGGAAGAGTTCAGAAAAGTAAAGAGAGGTAGAGGTTCGTTCAAATGAGTTCAATACTGATCAGGTAAAGGTGTTGTGGGAGGATTGGGGGTGATGTGGGTGAGGTTAGTATAGACATGTTCCGTCTGAATAGAAAAGTTTTGGGAATTTATAGATTGGTGCAGTGGAGTAACGATTTGTAGGAATTTAATGAAAGGTAATGAGAATCTTACCACTTGTTCGAGGTAATGGAGTTTCAAGAACTGATGGAGATAGAAGAGACTAGAATAAGAGGTAAAACGAGAGAGAGGAGGTTGACGTCCGGAAAAAAGACAAAGGTTGTTACGGGACGAGGGAGGGTGGGACTTCTATTAACACCTACGTTTCGGAAATGGATTACAGAGGAGACTAGAGAACTTCATCGGTGACGAATAAGTTGAGTAACCCTAAGAATATATATACGGTAAAAGAGTCCCCTTACAAGAGACTGGATGAGTTCGTCCAGTTACGGGTAATATGTCAGGGTGACGTAAGAGATGGAGAGAAAACCTCGTGAAATACTGTTTGATATTAAAATATAATTAAACATGTCAATAATAAACTCTAATCTCAGAGAAAGGGGTTGACCTGACATTTAAGGTTTTTCCGTCCTACAAAAAACGAGTCGGGCTATAGAGGTCCCGGATAGTATCACAAATCGTACGTCAGCTGAGAATTATTTATAAAGCAACTTACTCGTCTAAGTCCTTGTTACCTACAATACAAAATAGACACGTAAGCACGTACAATTCAGGGAAGTCAGTACAGATTGACAAAAGTTGGGATACCTCACGTCGGACGGTCCGAGGAGACAGGTACCTTGAGAGGTCCGTTCTTATGACATCACCAAACGGTAAAGGAAGAGGTCCCCCTAGAAGGGTTGGGTCCCTAACTTGGACCCAGATGGTGTGACGTCCGTCTAACAAACCTACATGTTTTATTAAACAAGGACCGTTTTAGGGACACATCAAACGTAATAATATAGGTTAAGTGTCTACTTTTGTGATTCCAATTCATTAAATTGAATCGGTTTCAGTGGGTTCAATGGTCGTATCCTCTTACACCTTAAAGTCAATAAAGAGTGGTAGGTAAAGAAAGGTTACGAAGGACACGGAGTGAACCACCACTCTCCAGTTCTCTGACCTTCGTTTTACAAAATAATGTACATGTCTTCTCTATTGTGTCGTTCGGATTCTGAAGTTAGAATGAAATGTCACAACTAGGGGTTGACCGTAGACCTTTCGACTGAAACCTCTACTAAAGGTAGTAAGGGTTTATTCTTGTCGAGTAACATAGACTTAACATGTTTGTTCCATAGACACGACTTGTGGTCGAAAGGAAGATCCTCAACCCTATAGACCATATCTTCAACGGAGACACTGGTCGGGACTTATTTTTGGATGCAGAGATTGTTCAGAGATTCATTCAGAGATTGTTCGCCAAGGCTATTTATTAAAAGTGTACACACCAGTGTTGATCAACGACAACTGAGGGGACTCTTTTCTGAGAACCTGGGACACAGACCAAAGGGACCTGAAACGGATACACGGAAAAGGGAAACGAGTGAAACGAACCATAAGAAAGTTACATTTGTCAGTATCGATAGTTATACTGCTATACGACTTAGTAAACTTAGGAGGATGACTTAACCCCTCGGACCCTTAACAGAACCCCTCTCGAATGGGTAATACGAAGATCGATGTCCGTCGTTCAGAAGTAGACTTTCTCCGTGATACCCGGATTGACTAATATATAGACTATGGACTGATAATCTAAGACCCAAGTCTCCGGTCCGATCTCTCCATGTCTTTTCTGAGGTTTATCCGAGGTATTTCCTTTATAAATTATCTATTCTGTTAGTGTGGGACGAAGAGATGACCAACTCTTAGTAAAGAAAAAAAAAAATTAACTTCCTATTAACGAGATGTCTTAAAACGACAAAAGACAGTTTGTAGTTGTATCCATATGTATACTCTTAGTAAAGTAAAATTGTATTTGACACTAGGCTCAAATCAGATCGTTTTAGGTGAAAAAAAAAAAATTATCCCTTCCTTCTGGACTTCTCTTTTAGTCTGAACAGGTTCTTGGACGTTAACCACCATTAGTCGGATCCTGACCTTAACTACCAAGAATTAATGATTTTTTTTTCACCGAAAAGATCCAAAGTAATGTGTTAAAACAACGAAAAAAAATTCGTGACTCAGTGAATTTGGGACACTGTTTGACTTCAGTACCTCAGATCCACCGTTCTTTTGTGTAAAATAAAACACCTTAACAACTTTCTTTAAGTTCTCTGGTTTTAAGGAGTTCTCGTTAAGTGCGGTGTTAAAGTTACTCCCTTTTTTGGATTTTTCCTATACAGTTTCTCTGTAGTCTCCTAAGGAACCATAAAGACATCCTTTTTTCCCTCTCTCCTTTCCGAGTTTCTTTTTTTATTGAAGGTTCGTAATTACGATGTTTCCCTTGTAGAAGTGTGTAATCATAAATCTACCTACACCAAGATGTCGGGTGAGACCTGTTACAAGAGTCAGTGATGCAGTACGGGTTGAGAAAAGTTGGGGTACCTGACGTCTGACGGTCCGAGGAGGAAGGTACCTTATAAGGTCCGTTCTTATGACCTCGTCCAACGGTAAAGGATGAATCCTCTAGAGGGACTGGGTCCCTAACTTGGACGTAGAGTACGTAACCGTCCGTCTAAGAAATGGTGACTCAGTGTATGCTTCGGGATGAGACTTGTTGTGTGTTTGTATTTCGTTTACTCTACTCGACCCCGTATCACCCCCTTCCCATCGTACATCCCATTGGTTGGTAGGGTCAGACAAGTCCTGATTTTTCCAAGGGTCTTGTGTCCCGGAAGTCAAAATTGTGAACTTTTCAGGTCCTACTCAACCAGTGGGATCGTCATACCCATCACCCTGATGTCTCCAACTCATAACGATCAATACACATTGTCGGACCTACTGTTTACCAGGTCCTCTTGTAATTCAATCCTATTTGAGAAGACCTTGGTCTTCTAGTTGTGGTATATAGCTCGTTTTGTCCTAGTCTAATTCTGAAGGTCTCCAGGACCCGTGGTCTTCCAGTTTCACGTGACTCTGTTGAAAGTGAGGAGTCTTCATGGAGAGAAGAGTCAAGTATCGGTCACGGAAAAGAGTACAGGAGTGTACTCCTCCCCGGATCCCTGGGAGACCTCAGAGAGAGAGAGAAAAATTTATAAATAAATAAACCGAAGTGGGTCCAGAATCAATACCGTATGTTTGAGAATCAACATCGTACGTCCTAGATCAAGGGACTGGTTTCTAACTTGGACTCGGAAGACGTAACCCTTGTACCGCAGAGTCGGTGACCTGGTGGTCCTTTTAAGGATCCCTGAGAGAAAATATTCTTTTGATTAGGGTAAGTACTGTCGAGATGGGAGTACTAGATTCAGAAAGGGTTTCAGGAGTGGACGATTATGATAGCAGGAACCTATCGCCTCCACTCTTAAAGTTGTGTACTTAAACTACCCCTGTGTTGACAAGTCTGGTAACATCAATGTATGGACAACTGATCATTTGTACGGATAAACTACTTTACGAAAGTAGATACTCTTGACACAATATATTCCGCTTATTCTTATTTATAACTATTCGAATTCATCTGAATTACTTATAGAAAGAGTGTTTATCCTAGTTTATAGAGTATGATATTCACGGAAGTATTAAAATTGTACCACTTTCCCAGACCCCATAGAAGTCTTCGATAAAATATTTTTGGGATTAGTTTCAGTAGCATTGAGATGGGAGTTCTGAATTCGTAGGAGGTTTCCAGGGTGGAAACACCTAATCCTAAAGTTGTATGTTTAAAAACCACCTGTGTTTGTAAGTCCAGTATAATTTATACTTCATGTTAATTTTCATGGGTCTTACAAACATCATCGGATCTACCCTCCCCTCAAACACCCTCTTACCAATGTACATATACATACCGACTCAAGGAAGCGACAAAGCGGACTTTGATAGTGTTGTGATAATTATCCGATATGAGGTTATCTTTAAATTTTCAAACAAAATTTTTTTCGTGGGTCTTACTTACCTGACAGAACTTTTTCGTTACAAAGGATAGAAATGTTCATAAATATCTTGATTATGTCTTAGTATCAGGTCTTAAATACTGAACCTCTTGTGTTGACTACAGAAGTTTTCAATCCTTTACGTATGGAACTTACATTAAAATTACAATTTCCTTTTTCCTAGTCGGGAGAAGTGTCTGTCTCGTCGAGGTTAGACAACTTAAGGTTACCAAATTTACAATGTCGTTGGAGGTTTTATCTTTCTGTGACCATTACTCTTGGAGGAAACTCACGCTACCACATTGGGTAGACGACCGGTTTACGAAGTCGTCTCTGATACTTGACGGACGGTCTTTAGACCAGAGTTCCAACACATCAAACAAGTTTATCTAATAACGTAAACTATGTTAGACTAGATAACAAGAAATAAGGTACAAAACGCATCCGTGATTTTTATAGAGGATTTGAGTATTAGTTTCCCACAGTTATTATTTCAACTAATGGTTTTACTTTGTCGTCCCTGACTCTATTATGTAAGGACGATTAAGTGGATGTTAACTTTTTTTTTGTTTTGTCAACAGGTTCCAGTCTCCGGTGGGACTCTACGTAAACACCAGGTAGACTTTGTTTCAACATTCCCACGGCACGGATTCGGTTCTACTTGGGATGAAGGGATATTACCTTTTGTTTTTTTATAAAAAGAATTCTTAGAACGGATTGGATTTCCTTACTCTTATTTAGTTAGGCCCTACGTTTTAATTTTCGTCTAGACTATTTCACACCGTCCCGACTTTTGCTTTGTCTTCTGGGTTAAAAGTAAGTAGTAAGAGTTCATGTGACTTTGTAAACGAAGAGAGTAAGGTACAACGGTACTTGTGTAATATTAATGTATTAAAAGTTCTTCCCGTAAAGGGTAACATGGGTGTATCACATTTTACTTGTGTTAATTAGACATGTCGTCGAGGAGGAGTGGACGGAACTCTCAAAATACCGTAGAAGACATAAAACCGTCAAGTCTTATGATGGGGTGTTGAACGATCAAGGAGTGTGACCGATTGTTCAACTTCGACGGTATATTCTCTAATGATCCTCCTCCAGGGACCCCGTGTCACAAATTCTTAGGCGGTCGGTTTCGTCCCCTGGGTCCGAGTTAAGGAGCCGGTCCTTATAAGGTAAACGGTACCTCGTTGATTCGGGACACGGTGTTAATGACTCGGGTGGTTGACGTTGAGACTTCGGACGTCTGGATCTCGGGTCCGAGGTGTTCTTTTCGGTGGTGTCACTCCACGAGGGTGTGACGTTCTCATTGAGGACGAGTGACGTTGATCTCTTTACGACGTGTTTCGTTACTTCTGGGTCACGTTGGTTTTCATTTATTTATTATTTTAGTATCAAATTTTTTATTTGATTGAAATTTTCTGTCTAATGATCCTTTGACTTAATCGGGTAATCTGTCTTCTTCGTCAAGATTCTTCCTTCGAGTATCACTATTTACGGTTGGAGTTCTTAGTTCGTTTCAGAGTTTGTTGTTGGATTGAAATGTTGAGTTTCTTGGTCTTCGTCTCTTGTTTACTTCGAGGTTCAATCATCTATCTTAAAACTTACCATGTAAAGGTAAAAGCAGAGTTCCATATAAAAGAGAGAGAAAACCAAAGAAGAATCTGTGTAACGAACAAGTTATTGTACAACAAATTAGAGATGTATGAACACTTAAAAGGTAAAAAGAAGTACATTAATTAAAGACGGAATTATGGTAACACCGACCTTTTCTACAAACTATACTAAACTTATGAGAAGTGACATAATAACGTAGTCACTACGGTAAGTCGGTAGAGTAGGAGATGTGGGAGAAGAGGTAGACGTTACTATGTTATTTGTACTTGAACCCGTTTGAGACCCTCCACCCTCCCTTCCTGTCGGACCGCACGACGTCAGGCACCCAAGTGTTTGTCAGTCCGTGTTGACCCGTTGACTTGTTGTCTACTTAATTCTAAACAGAAAACTGGATTGTGTACTGGACAGAACCTTTTACAGGGTATACGTGAAGTATCCTTACACGTAAGACAACGGAAATCTACCTTAAAAGACATTTATAGACTAGATTGTACATTAAATTCCAACTACAAAGGAATAACTAAAAAGTCAGATCTACTAGATTACTAACTAATTTGTCCCATAATTTCAGAGGATGAGAATAACATAATGACAAATAAAGAGGGAAATACAGGTAATTTTAAACGAAGTTTATAAATCCACGAGGATATAACTCACGTATTTATTAATGTTTACTACATAGAAGAACAACTGAGGGGGTAAATAGTAATCCATCTTAGAAAAGACAGAGAATAATGTCAGAACGACAATTTCAGATGTAACAGATTATATTCATGTCGATGAGGTCAAAAAAAAACCAAAGGTAAATGTACCCTATATAAAAAGATAGGGAAATAAAAACCAAACACACAAAGGAAGATAGATGTACTCGGAGAACGTCCGTTGTACATCTATTAAGAATCAGAAAAAAACAATTTAATAAGTTGGTGAAATGTATAAATCTAACCTCTTAAATTAGGTGAATGTGAGTTTATTAATAACTATCTGTACACGAATGACGGTAAAACAAAAGAACGATAAAAACGTTAATTAAAAAAAGTAGTAAAAATTTTGAAAATGTATAGAAACTCTATAAAAGTTTACCTTAGGTCCTCGTCTTATAAGGTAGTATACTTACTTGGTATTAAACCAGTGTTTCTCAGTCTGTTCTGACTCGCTGACTTGACTTGACTTGACTAACTATGATTACCTCTATAATTTAATAAAGGTTAGATTATGACATGATTTTTTCGACATTAACTACTGCTACATGTATTCATTAAAGTATATACATTTTAACATAGACATCTCACTTAAATTTTTTCTTAAAGACCCAGTTTTTAAAGGAGGGTAAAGTCAAGTCAAGTCAGCGAGTCAGTACATGTTAAGGAACGTTGGGGTTCTTGGCGTCGTGTGGTCCGGAGGGACAGGTAGTGACTGAGGACCTCAGGTGGGTTTGGGTACAAGTAACTCACCTACTACGAGTCTACTACGTAGTCTCAGAAAAGTTTACTCAGTCGAGAAGCGTAGTCCACCGGTTTCATAATCTCAAAGTCGAAGTTGTAGTTAGGAAGGTTACTTATGGGTCCTAAGGAGCGTAAATGATAAATAGCAAACTGGAAACAAAACTGAGATTAAAGACGGTCCGTTTAAGGGAGAAGGATGTTTATGACAAAAATAGTCGGTAATTGAGAATGTAAAGATCCAAACATGATATAAAATCTTTCAGAAAGGTGTATTAATGTTTTATTAAAAGGTATAAAAGAAGGTAAAAAATATCATAGTGAAAAAGTATAAATAAAGAAAGTAGTATACCAACTTTAATTTGGACTGGTGTACTATTTAGACAACTCTAGAAGAGATCATAAGAAGGTTTGTTCCTTAAGACACCCAAGGTAAGACTTAATAATTTTGGATGTAGTTTAGTTATGTAACTGTCTTACACCAGGTGACCTCTTACCTTACCGTTCGGTGAAGTCATAAGAACGGAACTCTTGGGGTACTTGTCATACTTTTCCGTTTTACTATCCTATGGTTTTCTCCTTGAGGGGTCCAGTAATCCACGGGTTATACGATGACCTCTAGTCACCTCTTTATTGAGGTCTTTCTTACTTCCCTACTTCGGTTTCGTTTTTGTTATGGGTCAACACCTACACTGACCACTATCTTCGTTCCAGGCTACGACATTTCTCGTTATAACGTATCCTTCGACCTTACAGTCCAGGTACTTAGTTCTGTTTAACCTCCACCAGTTTGTTCTCTACCGTTCCCACTTGTAGCTGTAAGATCCTTAGTCGCTTGATTTTACCTGACCTTACCCAATTAAATTGAGTCTACTGGTAATATAGATGATGACACCCGTCCTTAGGGAGTCTTCTTTACCTCATCGGTAGTACCAGTTGTTTTCTCAGACTTTACGTCATGAACCTACGCTAGAGTTTTTGCTGTCTTACTAGGGACAAGCAGAGGTTCCGTTTGGTAAGTTATAGTGTCAATAGGTTCAGATACGGGGTTGGTCATTGTGTCTTCTTTGACTTCTACTTGTCAAAATACTTCTGGATGTTCTGGAAAATCTTGATTGTGGGTTTTTTCTACAGGAAAAGTAATATCCCCTGACCTTATGTTTTCATCCTTCAGTTCTTTGAAGACCTCATTGTCCGTTTAAACCAGAACCTTACGTCTTACTTCGTCCCTTTTCTGATTATCTCAAAACGGTTCTCTTACGTGACCAGTATCGTTTGTGGGAGAAGGTTGTTGTGTTCTCTTCTGAGATGTGTACCTGTAGTGGTCTACCAGTTGTGGCTTTAGTCTAACTAATATAAGAAACGTCGGTTTCTACCTCTTTGAGATATGCCAGTTGTTTTTGTTCTGGTCCTCGACTGACACCGAGTCTAGTACTTGAGGAATAGTGGTTTAAGTCTGAGTTTAACTTCTTTCATCCCTTTTGGCGATCTGGTAAGTCCATACTGGATTTAGTTTAAGGAATACTAATATGTCACCTTCACGTTTTATCTAAATTCCCGGATCTAGACTATCTATCTCACGGACTACTTGATACCTTACTCCAAGCACTGTGACATGTCCTGTGTCCCTAATTCTGGTAGGGGTACCTTTTCTTTACGTTTTTTCGTTTTACCGACAGGCCCCTCCGGAATGTTTATCGACACTTTTCTTATCTTCACTTTTCGGTTCCTCTTTTCCTTTCTATATTCGTAGACTTACGTCTCAAGGTTTCTTATCGTTCTTCTCTATTCTTTCGGAAGAAGTCGCTAGTCACGTTTCTTTATCTCCTTTTCTTGTCTTACCCTTTCTGATCTCTAGAGAAGTTCTTTTGATCTCTATGGTTCCCTTGTAAAGTATGTTTCTACCCGAGTTATTTCCTGTCTTTACCATACCTGGATTGTCTTCGTCTTCTATAATTCTTCTTCACCGTTCTTATGTGTCTTCTTGACATGTTTTTTCTCGAAGTGTTGAGTCTATTAGTACTACTACACTAGTGAGTAGATCTCGGTCTGTAGAACCTTACACTTCAGTTCACCCGGAATCTTTCGTAGTGATGCTTGTTTCGATCACCTCCACTACCTTAAGGTCAACTCGATAAAGTTTAGGACTTTCTACTACGACACTTTCATGACGTGAGTTATACGGTCGTTTAAACCTTTTGAGTCGTCACCGGTGTCCTGACCTTTTGCAGTCAAAAGTGAGGTTAGGGTTTCTTTCCGTTACGTTTTCTTACGAGTTTGATGACGTGTTAACGTGAGTAGAGTGTGCGATCATTTCATTACGAGTTTTAAGAGGTTCGGTCCGAAGTCGTTATACACTTGGTACTTGAGGAACTACAAGTTCGACCAAAATCTTTTCCGTCTCCTTGATCTCTAATTTAACGGTTGTAGGTGACCTAGTACCTTTTTCGTTCTCTCAAGGTCTTTTTGTAGATAAAGACGAAATAACTGATACGGTTTCGGAAACTGACACACCTAGTGTTAGTTGACACCTTTTAAGACTTTCTCTACCCTTATGGTCTGGTGGATTGGACGGAGAACTCTTTAGACATACGTCCAGTCTTTCGTTGTCAATCTTGACCTGTACCTTGTTGTCTGACCAAGGTTTAGCCTTTTCCTCAGGTAGTTCCGACATATAACAGTGGGACGAATAAATTGAATATACGTCTCATGTAGTACTCTTTACGACCTGACCTTCTTCGTGTTCAACCTTAGTTCTAACGGCCCTCTTTATAGTTATTGGAGTCTATACGTGAACTGTGGTGGGAATACCGTCTTTCACTTCTCCTTGATTTTTCGGAGAACTACTTTCACTTTCTCTTCTCACTTTTTGAACCGAATTTCGAGTCGTAAGTCTTTTGCTTCTAGTACCGTAGACCAGGGTAGTGAAGTACCCTTTATCTACCCCTTTGTCACCTTTGTCACAGTCTGAAATAAAAACCCCCGAGGTTTTAGTGACGTCCACCACTGACGTCGGTACTTTAATTTTCTGCGAATGAGGAACCTTCTTTTCAATACTGGTTGGATCTACCGTATAAGTTTTCGTCTTTGTAATGAAACGGCTGATTCCAGGTAGACCAGTTCCGATGCCAAAAAGGACGCCAGTACATACCTACACTCTCAACTTGACACTTCTTCCAACTCGTGGCTTCTTAACTACGAAAACTTGCCACCACAACGTCTTCTGAGAACTCTCAGGGAACCTGACGTTCCTCTAGGTTGGTCAGGTAAGACTTCCTCTAATTGGGACCCTAAAGAAACCTTCCTTACTACGAGTTCGACTTCGAGGTCATGAAACCGATGGAGTACTCTTCTCTACTGAGTAACCTTTTCTGGGGTTACGACCCTCCCTGACCCCCGTCCTCCTCTTCCCCTGCTGGGTCCTACTCTACCGACCTACCGTAGTGCCTGAGCTACCTGCACTCAGACTAACTTGAGGTCCTCTACCACTATCTGTCCCTCCGGACTGCACGACGTTAAGTACCCCAGCGTTTCTCAGTCTGTGCTGAGTCGCTGACTTGACTTGACTTGACTTACAAAATTTCTCTTTATAAAAAATACAGTTGATACTAANACTCCGACCCTCTCTGGTGACCGCGGAAGGTCCGAAGTCGAGACGGGGACGGAACGGAAACGTGAATCCAGGGTTCGCAGGAACTCCTCCCGAAATCCCCGACCATCCAACGTGTGACGGTTCCAGAGGTCGTCACTCTTCAGACAGTCTCCCTTCCCTTCCCGTTGACGTCCCGAGGAGGTCGCCAACGAACCGGCGGGTCTAGGTCGCGAAGTGCCTCTCGTGGTCCGAGGGTCCCGGGGACCGACCCCAGAAGTCGGGGTCTATGGACCGCCGACTAAGGCACCCGCGGGTCTTGCACATACTGTCTCCATCCAAGGGATCGTGAGAGGAGGGGTCGTCTCTGTACACGTCCAC
>SJYO01020080.1:99902152-100010996 GCA_006410555.1 Capra ibex | reverse complement strand
CAATCTTGACCTGTACCTTGTTGTCTGACCAAGGTTTATCCTTTTCCTCAGGTAGTTCCGACATATAACAGTGGGACGAATAAATTGAATATACGTCTCATGTAGTACTCTTTACGACCTGACCTTCTTCGTGTTCAACCTTAGTTCTAACGGCCCTCTTTATAGTTATTGGAGTCTATACGTGAACTGTGGTGGGAAGACCGTCTTTCACTTCTCCTTGATTTTTCGGAGAACTACTTTCACTTTCTCTTCTCACTTTTTGAACCGAATTTCGAGTTGTAAGTCTTTTGCTTCTAGTACCGTAGACCAGGGTAGTGAAGTACCCTTTATCTATCCCTTTGTCACCTTTGTCACAGTCTGAAATAAAAACCCCCGAGGTTTTAGTGACGTCTACCACTGACGTCGGTACTTTAATTTTCTGCGAATGAGGAACCTTCGTTTCAATACTGGTTGGATCTATCGTATAAGTTTTCGTCTTTGTAATGAAACGGCTGATTCCAGGTAGACCAGTTCCGATGCCAAAAAGGACGCCAGTACATACCTACACTCTCAACTTGACACTTCTTCCAACTCACGGCTTCTTAACTACGAAAACTTGCCACCACAACCTCTTCTGAGAACTCTCAGGGAACCTGACGTTCCTCTAGGTTGGTCAGGTAAGACTTCCTCTAATTGGGACCCTAAAGAAACCTTCCTTACTACGAGTTCGACTTCGAGGTCATGAAACCGATGGAGTACTCTTCTCTACTGAGTAACCTTTTCTGGGGTTACGACCCTCCCTGACCCCCGTCCTCCTCTTCCCCTGCTGGGTCCTACTCTACGGACCTACCGTAGTGCCTGAGCTACCTGCACTCAGACTAACTTGAGGTCCTCTACCACTATCTGTCCCTCCGGACTGCACGACGTTAAGTACCCCAGCGTTTCTCAGTCTGTGCTGAGTCGCTGACTTGACTTGACTTGACTTACAAAATTTCTCTTTATAAAAAATACAGTTGATACTAAAGTTCCACTAAACACTAAAAATTTCTGTCATTTTTTTCTTTTGTTACAGAGTTTCATATGTTTATGACCTTTGTGGTTTTCATTGTCCTTGTATTAAGACAGGGGATTAAACAAAAAAAGATTCATTTTAACCGAAATTTTGTTAACCGATATTTCGGAGTGTATTTTCCAAGAGACACACAAGAGTAAACGGTGTGACTGTTTTTGAGTGGATTCTACCTTGAGAGACTGGGTCAGACGAGGGACAACAGAGACACAGACTATAAGGGAGGAAGAATAAAAAAGAAAGTCAAAACTTCTCATTGAAGGAACTTAAGATTTCATCCAGTATACAATTTTCTGTATGTACCTACTAAGAGTGACTGTACATTGACAACTTGTTCAGACACCTACTAATTGGAGTCCTGGAACTCTACCGGTTTGAGGGTCTTGTTGGAATTCAGTTTAGGTTTGGGGACATAGTGTAAGTCTAGATCCAATTAAGGTACCTCATCCCTACCACAAAACACCTATTTAGGAGTTAAACCCTAAATTTTACAAACTTCCTGTTGTTGTCTCCTTTAGATGGATTAACTGGAAAATGGTAAAATGTAGTAAGTTTTGTTATATAATTTTTTTTTTTCGGAACTGGTACAATTGATAAGACTCAAATCACGGGTAATATTACACATACATCCAGGTAAAATTGTCCTTCGGTTTCCAGAAAGACTTGTACACATATAAGAGGACCACTGACTTCATGTCAAATTAAGGTCAACCTTTAATTGCTTTTATTAAAGTTTTCTAACCATAGTATATCACTTGTGTGTTTACTCTAATTTATTCAGGAGTATTTCTCATTTAACCCTAAGGGTCCATCGTTATCACCATTCTTTGGTGGACAGTTACGTCCTCTACATTCTCCGAACCCAAGTTAGAGACCCAGTCCTAGTACGGGACCGTCTCCCGTACCGTTGGGTAAGGTTATAAGAACGGACCTCTTAGGGGTACCTGTCTCCTCGGACCACCCGAATTTCGTTGGATTGTGTGTCTTATGTGTTTCTTATTAATGAAAATTCACAAACTAAAGTTAGATGATAGTAAGCCCGTTATTTCTCTGTGTTTCTCATATTACATATAGTGGACAGAAGTTCGTTTTATAAATTAAAAGATACAACTGTGTTAGACAACTGAAAGTACCAAAGGTACTGTTAGTCCGGGGGAGGTGTCCGGAGATTTGTAACGGGGACTCCGGTAAATTGGAACGAGGTTCTCAAGTATGGGTGGATCAGAGTCAGGAGTCTAAGGACGCAAGATTCGAGAAGACGTCTCTGTACAAGGAAAGGAATCATTGACTCAAAAGACAAGTGAAAAGGGTGGTCACCAGTCTATGGATAGTATTGTATAATAAAGTTTTCTACTGAACTCAGACCAAAATATAGCAGAATGAGTTAAAATCGAGGACAGTTTTATAAGGTCCGAGTCTCGACCATGGGGTTCACAAATGATAGGTCCTTTCTGGTACACGATGGAACCAGAATCGCACCGAATGGTCAGAGTTCTAAACGGGTTTCGATTACGATGTTGAAGGTTCAAGAGACGATTGGAAGATGTCAAGTTTGAATTGAGGTGTTCTTCTTTTAGACTTAGTACCTGAATTCGTAAGGGATTGTCTAAAGGTAAGGGGATCGACAGGAAATAGGACATCTGTATAAAGGGGCAAAGATACAAAGTCTCTTTTCCAAAACAAATGAGTGAGAATCTTGTAAGATGGAAACCGGAAGGATATGGATGAAATAAAAGGAAAGTAGAGTTCTAACGATTTGAGACTTCTAAATTGACCTAAGAATTAGGTCTGTGAAGGTCAGGTCAGGTAGTACGATTACGAGAACAGGTCACCAAGAGTTCGTAGTCGAACATAGTCTTTATGTGTTTCGGAATAATTTTATATTTGAAGACCTAGTATAGGGGTCTTCAAAACCAAACAGTATAGAATCCTCTCTAAATCTTTCTTTAAGACACGTGGTTCGTAGTCGTGGTCCTCTACGACTATTACGACTTGTACCTAGTGCAATATTCTTGATATAAGATCCATACGGTCATTTGTATGTATAGATACATAGAGATTGAGATGTATTGTCGGGTTACTATATTTTGTTACTTCTTTCTTCAGTTCTCATCGACACCCATCACGGTGGCTTCTTTTTTTAAAGTCCACCCGGAGTTTCTACCCTATTCTGTTCTATCAGTCTTTACTCCTCCTTTATCACAAAAGTCATAGGTCTTACTGTCCTTTACCAATTTGACGTTTAGTGTTGAATCGTCACTCTCTCTGGTTGACAGTCGGTTCTACACCGTCGAGTGTCTCCGGTGCTGGTCCCCGTGACTGGACATTCTCTGTCCTTACAGGGACTTCCCAGACTTGTCTCTTAATTGTAACAATTTCACGGTATTAAAGTAGTGAGGAAGTTATTTATAATAACATACGGACGATATACGGTCTATGAGAAGACTCAAACTTCTAAGGTCTCACCTATGTTCTCTGTTTTTCATTTAGAAACGGTAACACCTCAAATATAAGATTACGTCTCCTCGTTTTTGGTTTTGTTTTTTATTCAAGAAGATTGAATGTCCCGATTTCTGTTTGTCCGAATTTAACGACCGTAAACCTTATCGTATCAGTTCACAGTAGCTCTTTCACCACACTTCACCTTCCTCATCAATCGGGACGTCTATAGACCCACCTACGAAAGGTTATTCGTCCTTGTTGTTTATCCTTCTTAGACTTACTCGGTCAAAGTCCAGAGTATACGGGAACCTCCCTTCCCTCGCCCCTCATGTGATGTCTTGTGTCTCCTCTGATTCGTTCCCTCTTTTACTCTACGCATATCTTTAGTCTCACCGATCCAACACGTCCCGGGTCTTCCCGTAAAATTTCTAAAACTGAAGATGAGGTTTACGTTACCCTTCGATGATCTCCTAAAACTCATTTTCCTGCTGTAACGATTTTCAACGATATAGTTATGATAATGATAATACCGATACTGACGACGATGATAACGATGATTTTTATCACAGATAGTACAAGTCAAGTCAAGACAAGTCAAGTCAGTGAGTCAGAACAGACTGAGAGACGTTTGAGTGTCTGACGTCGTACGGTCCGGAGAGACAGGTAGTGTCCGTCAAATAAGTTTGAGTACAGGTAACTCAGTCACTACGGTAGGTTGGTAGAGTAGGAGACAGAGGGGAAGAGGAGGACGGAAGTTAGAAAGGGTCGTAGTCCCAAAAAAGGTTACTCAGTCGAGAAGGGTAGACTACCGGTGTCATGACCTCAAAGTCGAAGTTGTAGTCAGGAAGGTTACTTGTGGGTCCTGACTAGAGGAAATCCTACCTGACTAACCTAGAGGAACGTGAGGTTCCCTGAGAGTTCTCAGAAGAGGTTGTGGTGGCAAGTTTTCGTAGTTAAGGAACCGTGTGTCGAAAGAAATATCAGGTTGAGAGTGTAGGTATGTACTGGTGACCTTTTTGGTATCGGAACTGATCTACCTGGAAACAACCGTTTCATTACAGAGACGAAAAGTTATACGATAGATCCAACCAGTATTGAAAGGAAGGTTCCTCATTCACAGAAAATTAAAGTACCGACGTNCTGACGTCGTACGGTCCGGAGAGACAGGTAGTGTCCGTCAAATAAGTTTGAGTACAGGTAACTCAGTCACTACGGTAGGTTGGTAGAGTAGGAGACAGAGGGGAAGAGGAGGACGGAAGTTAGAAAGGGTCGTAGTCCCAAAAAAGGTTACTCAGTCGAGAAGGGTAGACTACCGGTGTCATGACCTCAAAGTCGAAGTTGTAGTCAGGAAGGTTACTTGTGGGTCCTGACTAGAGGAAATCCTACCTGACTAACCTAGAGGAACGTGAGGTTCCCTGAGAGTTCTCAGAAGAGGTTGTGGTGGCAAGTTTTCGTAGTTAAGGAACCGTGTGTCGAAAGAAATATCAGGTTGAGAGTGTAGGTATGTACTGGTGACCTTTTTGGTATCGGAACTGATCTACCTGGAAACAACCGTTTCATTACAGAGACGAAAAGTTATACGATAGATCCAACCAGTATTGAAAGGAAGGTTCCTCATTCGCAGAAAATTAAAGTACCGACGTCAGTGGTGGACGTCACTAAAACCTCGGGGGGTTTTATTTCTGACGGTGACAAAGGTGACAAAGAGGTAGATAAACGGAACTTTACTACCCTGGTCTACGGTACTAGAATCAAAAAGACTTACAACTCGAAATTCGGTTGAAAAGTGAGAGGAGAAAGTGAAAGTAGTTCTCCGAGAAATCAAGAAGAAGTGAAAGACGGTATCCCACCACAGTAGACGTATAGACTTCAATAACTATGAAGATGACCGTTAGAACTAAGGTAGAACACGAAGAAGGTCAGGTCGCAAAGAGTACTACATGAGACGTATATTCAATTTATTCGTCCCACTGTTATATGTCGAAATTGCATGAGGAAAAGGATAAACCTTGGTTAGACAAAAAGGTACAGGTCAAGATTGACAACGAAGGACTGGACGTATGTCTAAAGAGTTCTCCGTCCAATCCACCAGACCATAAGGGTAGAGAAAGTCTTAAAAGGTCAAATGACACTAGGTATGTCAGTTTCCGAAACCGTATCAGTTATTTCGTCTTTAGTTACAAAAAAGACCTTGAGAGAACGAAAAAGGTACTAGGTCGTTTACAACCGTTAAACTAGAGACCAAGGAGACGGAAAAGATTTTGGTCGAACTTGTAGACCTTTAAGTACCAAGTGTATGATGACCTCGGACCGAACCTCTTAAAACTCGTAGTGAAAGATCGCACACTCTACTCACGTTGACACACCATCAAACACGTAAGAGACCGTAACGGAAAGAAACCGTTACAGATAGTACATCTATGATGATTGTGAAAATTAGATATATGATTCAATAAAGTTAAAATATAAATTTATACAACGGGGTTTAATTTGTGTCCTATATACCGTCCTGGAGATGTACTTGGGTCTGTCGGACCGAGGTCTCAGACACGGGTATTGAGGATATGGTATGGATGGTATGGCACGGGGTATTAGTCTCATTTCAAATTGTCCGAGTAAGACCAACGATACGGACTTTCTTCAGTTCTCATTTCAATCCTTCGGACTGACCCTGTCTTAAAAGTTATAGATCCGGTACCACTGTACGTGGTTCCTCATCGAAATTTCTTCTATTTTTCACTAGATAGACCTATACAAAACTCTCGTCTAATTTGTTCTAACTGACTGTAATTTACACCCCAAACTTTCTGTCATCACTTCCTGAGGTCTAATAAATTCTTCTAATTGGAATTTTCCTAATCAGACGACGAACCCATTTTACAATTCACAAATTTAGTTTTCGTTAATGACACTGGAAGTTCTACCATTTTTTGGATTTACGGTGTTGAGGACAGAACTTCCCCTCTGTTCAGGGGCATTGAAGAGAAAACCACTATGAACAAACAGGGACTTCCTCGATACCTGAGGTTGGTTGTCTGTTGGATTTACATCTACTTCACAAATTGTGTATTTTGTGCTCTTACCGACTCGAGTAAGATTTTGCATTTTGAAAATACATGGGTAATATCAATGAATCTATAAGTGACCAAAATCTTTAGTTGTACGTCTCCAAAAGAGAGGAAAAATTTAGTTAAAGACATCTTATACGTTCGGTATGAACGTGTAAGGACATATTTACGGTAGTGAAATTCAGTAATCATTCTTTACACAATGTTCCTAATCTTGTACATGCCTCTTTTCGTTGACCCCTCTTTTTTGTAGTCGACGACCGTTTCTCGGGACAATCTCCTTCCAGTGACACTTTTACGACTGGGAGGGAGGGGAGAGAAAGGCGTAGAGGACTTGTTAGTGTAAGTTAATTATGGAGTGGGTGACCAAGGAGTTTCTTGTTTTGTGTCCTTCCGTACTTCATCAGTAATTTTTTGTATGTATACATTTCGTCTACAAATATTTTATCAAGGGAAAGCTTACATTGGATTAGAGTGGTCATATTTAGGGGTCCCTCACTCCCTCCCAAACGAGGATATATGACCCAGTCTCACATAGAATGACTCAGTTGTTGAGTAAGTCGTTGGGACACGTCTACGGGATCAACCTTTTGGACCGGTCACAGTTTACCCCGGTCGACGACGTTCCTGAGTTTTTAGGTTCGAGAGTTCTTCGGAGATTTGTGGTCTTAGTTTCTTCTGTAAGGGTGACGACCTCACCAGGACCGTACTGAGTAGTCTCTCGGTCAGGGGTCGTTTCAGAATAAAGTGACCGTGGACCTTCGTCCCCATTTCGTAAGTCATAAAGAATCGTAGTCCCCCGGAGAGGTTGTAAGGAGTGAAGGACAATTAAAGTTTAAGAGTTTCATCTTCTTTTGAGTGTTATTACAGGATTTGTCATATAACGATTTATATGTGTATATGTAGTTTATTGTGATACACATAAAAAAGTCTTTATTTGTGATACCAAATTTTACTCTTATCTCTTCTAAATAATTTAAATGTTTAATGAAAGGCAGGTGTAAAAACCAGTAACTCTTAAGGTTAATAAATTCAACACCTCAGAAACTAGAAAGAGATTTATGGAAAATTATCTTTAGTAACATATTTTATGATATTAATTCGTTTTTTATGATTTGTTTATATTGGAGAAGGACTATGAAACACTATTAAAGAATGACATGTAAAGTTACTATGTCATTAGGGGTTTTGTGTAGAGTAAGGTGTGTCGGTAAATAGGGGTAAGGATCACCCGGGTCTGTCATAAAAAGTGTAGAACGACGACTGGAAATTAAAGTGTCAGAGATAAAACTACAGACTCATAGTCTTACGGACGAAGGCAGTCATTGTACCGTGTAAAGAGATCAATGGCGGAGGAACACTAAAAATATGACATAATACATACGACTCCATCTTTTGAGTAAACAAGGATTACAAATAATTTATTTCAGTCATTTATCAAAAGGATAGAAATTAGTATTCATTGTATTTCTTTGTCGACCTCCAAATCTAATTAGTACCGGTTTTTTATTTTCATACTTCAATTAATGGACACAATTTTCATTTTAACGATGTGAAAATTCACAAGTGGTTATTATTTTACTAGTGATGGTGTACTTCAGAAATCTCTACATAGACATCGGATGAACTTGATATTTGCGATGGGTCTACGTCCAATGTTTTATTTTGGGTTACGATTCCTCCAGGATGAAGTATAACTTTCAATCCAATTGGATTTTGTAAGAGTCCGACTTCGTCACTTTTTATAGACTGAAGGAACCAATAAACGCCTTTTGAATGTAACGAAATTATTAATAAGTTCACCACACCCTTTTTTAAGTTTTGAGGAGACCTGTTCTTTTATGTGTGTGTACGTGAGTATGTTGGATGGATGTTTGAGAAGACGGTTTTATTTTTCTCATCATAACTGTTCTTCGTTTGGGTTATCTGTTTTGGAGGTATGAGAAGTAGGAAACATTCTACATTAGAACCTGGAACGGACATATTATGTCGGTGAATTTGTCGGGTCTTGAGAAAAGTTTGGTTAAGTAGTCCGTCTTAAAGACCCAAGAAACAAAAAGAGGAAAGTCTCTCCCTCTAGTGACACCAGTCTCTCTTTGAGAACACGTAGTTTCCTCGTGGTGTTTCCGTTCCCCTAGTCCTTTAAAGTCGGACTCTATCCTTTTTCCTCGGGGATCAGAGTCCTCAAATATAAGGAGTTGAAGTCTAAATTCCGAACTGAAGTGAGGTGGAAACTCGAGACGTTTATTAGGAAGGACTGAAAATAGTAGTAAGAGAGTGGTTGATCAGTGACTGATAAGAGACACTTTATCCGTGACACGATTTACAATCTCTATGCTATCGATTTTTTTCTTTTGTTTTTTGTTTTCTGCTCTTATTACATTTAACGTCCTCGTATACATCTGGGTTGAGGATGAACAGTGTTTCGCCAAGTCAAGTCAAGTCAAGGATCCAGTACAGGCTGATAAACACTGGGGTACCTGACGTCGTACGGTCCGAAGGGACAGGTAGAAGTTGAAGGCCTCAAATGAGTTTAAGTACAGGTAACTCAAACACTACGGTAGGTTGGTAGGGTAGGAGACAGTAGGGGCAGAGGAGGACGGAAGTTAGAAAGGGTTGTACTCCCAAAAAGTTTACTCAGTCAAGAATCGTAGTCCACCGGTTTCATGACCTTAAAGTCAAAGTCGTAGTCAGGATGGTTACTGATAAGTCCTGACTAAAGGAAATCCTATCTGACCAACCTAGAAGAACGTGAGGTTCCCTGAAAGTTCTCAGAAGAGGTTGTGGTGACAAGTTTTCGTAGTTAAGAAACCGTGAGTTGAACGAAATATCAGGTTGAGAGTGTAGGTATGTACTGATGACCTTTTTGGTATCGAAACTGATCTACTTGGAAACAACCGTTTCATTACAGAGACGAAAGATTATACGACAGATTAAACCAGTATTGAAAAGAAGGTTCCTCGTTCGTAGAAAATTGAAGTACCGACGTCAGTGGTAGACGGCAATAAAACCTCAGGGTTTTTTATTTCAGACAGTGACAAAAGTAACAAAGGAGTAGATAAACGGTACTTGACTACCCTGGTCAACGGTACTAGAATCAAAAGACTTACAACTTAAAATTCGGTTGTAAAAGTGAGAGAAGAAAGTGAAAATAGTTCTCCGAGAAGTTGTTTATCAAAACCTTCATAGTTAGTGACAGAACTCTTTTTACCATATCTACTGGAATAAACCTTTCGTCTTTATATCTGTGTCTACATCTTTTGTTTACATATCTTTCTTTGGTCCCTCCCCTACCCCTCTCCTACCTGACCCTAACTGTATATACATATACGTACTGGATAAATATACATATTTTATCTCTTAATTACTCTTGGATGACGTATCGTGTCCCTTGACTTGAGTCACGAGACACTACTGGATTTGTCCTTCCTTTAAGTTTTCTCTCCTATATACATATGTGTATGTATATCGACTCAGTGAAACGACATGTTCACCTTTGATTGTGTTGTGACATATCGTTGATATGAGGTTATTTTTAATTAAATTTTTTAGTGACAGAAACCCCTGGAATGTTATATTACCGTCCACCCCACCCCACCGTCTATCGTTCGTTGATTAACGTATTTATTCATATTCACCTTTAACACCATTTACAATTCTTACTTAAGTTTGTTCCTCCTCCAGTCTCTAAAATTACTCTCAACAAAATTAGACCTCCCAATCCCTTCTTAAGACTCCTTGATGTAATTTTGGCTCTGGACTTCCCTTTCTGTTAAAGTCCACTTCTTTACACGACAAACATATTTCCCCACCTTAAGTTATATTAGGTCGTCATGATTTTAGAGTCTACGGTAGAGAGACAGTAAACGAGACCCATAAGAGTGAAGACGGGGATCTCTCAATCTCCCAACCATTGTTACAGGGAATGACTCAGTAACTGAGTCAAGGACAGTCTTTTCGTTAATGACTCAATGTCAAATTGTGGTAAGGAAGGAATGAAAAGTTTTCTCCTTCCTTTATAAATCAGGAAACTTTGGTTGAGATTTATTTGATGTTTAATTCAATGGTAGATATCAATAAATGACAAGAAGTAAAGTAATTTTCGTTGAAAAAATTTTGTCTAAAAACAATGAATGTGGTCATACACATGTCACAACCAAGGGGGGTTGGGGGTTCATTTGTCTGTTAATCCATTAGGTTGTTAAAAGGCTCAAACTCAGTTAGTCGTTTTTCCAAACCACGGTTTGAGTGACAGGGACAGGTCGACATGGTTTGGTAGGAAGAGTACGAAGGGAGAAGATCAAAAAAAGGAGGGAAACGTATAAGTAAAACTCAGAGAAAAAGGTCACAAAGAAGGAGGTAGACGAACACTTTCGGTTCCGTGTATAGTCTTAGTCCTCCCTGGAAAGAGGTCGATGTGCCATCGATGCAAAAATACATTTCCTAATAGTCACTTTTAGGATGTTTTGGGTTTGGAGAGTAAAGTGTTCTAATTGAAAGGGTGACTTGATTTGCTTTTCGTTCCCCTTTCCCCTCTTCAAAGACCAGTGTATGTAGAGGGTCACGAACAGAAATTTGTCTTAAATTCGTATTTTTTATTGTTTCTTACGTTTTAAGTGTTATTTCTAAAGACTACTTCTCTGACGTAGTTTAATACTCTCTGACCGTGCTAGTCGTGTAAGACTAGAGGACAGTTCAGTTCGCGTGACTACGGATCACGTTTGGGGTCAGTTGATTCCCATCATGTGGTCGTGACTAGGGTGTCAGTACTTGGATATAAAGGGGTAGGATAGATGAGGATAGCATGAACGAGACCAATGTACTGTTCAGGACATTTGAATTTTTAGACGAAGTTCGACGAGACATCAAAAAGTCGTGAAGTTGATAGTAAAACGTCTAACGACCGAAGGTTTGAGTGTCGAATTACTTAGTGTCGTCGACAAGACCGGAAGAAGGATGTCAAAGTGTGAGGCTGAAGGGAACGTTTTGAAGACAACACCCCTGGACAAAAAGTCGTGAGTGTGAGATGACTTATTTGTGGAGTCATGGTTGTAATCTCCGTGTGTGTGTTTTTTTCTGATATTTAAAATTATTACCACTAATAAGTTTATTGACATTTTATCAGTTGGTTTTAGGAAGTGTTCCTTCAAAGTTAGGTATATTTGTTTTCCCTCTAATGTGTCTTACTGTTCGTCAATAAGGATTAATTACATCCGAAACCGTTCAACCGAGTAACCTTTTCTGGGACTACGACCCTTTCTAACTTCCGTCCTCCTCTTCCCCTGTTGTCTCTTACTCTACTAACCTACCGTAGTGGCTGAGTTACCTGTACTTAAACTCATTTGAGACCCTCAACCACTACGTGTCCCTCCGGACCACACGACATCAGGTACCCAAGTGTTTCTCAGTCTGTACTGACTCGCTGACTTGACTTGAACTGTTGAAATTTGGAAAAAATAAAAAAAGAAAAACCAGAACCCGTGTCGAACGACCCTAGAATCGAGAGTCTGGTCCCTACCTTGGGCACGGGGGACGTTACCTTAGTGTCTCAGGATTGGGGACCTGGTGGTATCTTAAGGGTTTAAATTTACAGATTGTACGTTTCACAATTGAGGAGACAGGGAGAGTGTAAGGCGGGGGTTAGTTAGACGTTCAAGACGGTCGTTCTGTCTTAGGTCGGAGTGTTTAGGTGGAAGAGACGGACCTGTGGTAGTAGAGGAGGGACCTGTGAGCCGGAGCATCCCCTAGCGGTGTGTAAATGGACACGGGTGAAGCAAGAAGAGATGCCCAGACGGTCCCACTGTACAGATGTACAGGGGAGTCGGGGACTCGTCACCCTGGTGTGGGTCGGTGGTCGTCTCTTCGGTCACCCTCTTACCCCGACTTTGGGTCGGGAGAGGTAAGTGTCCACCATCAATTAAGATTAGGTATGTCTCAAGCAGAAAAAACAGAGTTTTGTCAAGTCATCAAAGGAAGAACAAGAGGTAGTTTGGGTTCGAGGTATGGTATCAAGGGTTCACCAGACCAGGACAGAACGACATGGAGAACCTCATGAGTCGGGAGGGACGGGGTTACGTCCATGTCCCTCTACACGACAAGGTCCCTGTGTTGTTCGTTAAAGATGTGAGTTCTGTGAACGAGAACAGTAAGGGGGACATTACGAGTGATGACGGTGGCGATAAATGAGTTATTCAGTACAGGCTGTTAAACGTTGGGATGTTTGACATCGGGTGGTCCGAGGAGACAGGTACCCTAAGAGGTGCGTTCTTGTGACCTCACTCAACGGTAAATGAGGAGGTACCCTAGAAGGGTTGGGTCCCTAACTTGGTCGTAGAGGACACAGAGGACGTAACCGTCTCTCAAAGAAGTGGTGACTCGGTGCACCCTTCGACTATTACGAGTGACAAGAGGGTTGTTTTGGGGAAGGAAGTCCAGATCATAGTTTACATTGGTGATTCTTTTTAGAAGAACCTTCATCGTGGATTACCGTGAAGGTTAGAGTCGTGAGAACGGGGATAGACAGTGAACCACCGAGTCTCCAATTTCGTAGACGGAGGTTACACCCTCTGGGCCCAAGTTAGGGACCCAGCCCTTCTAGGGGACCTCTTCCTTCACCGTTGGGTGAGGTCTTAAGAACGGACCTCTTAGGGTACCTGCCTCCTCAGAATATCCGATGTCAGGTGTCCCAGCGTTTCTCAGTCTGTGCTGACTCACTGAAGCGAAAGTGAAAGTGAACGGGGATTAGAGTAAAATGAAAGAAGAATCATGGATGTAGGTGACTTATTTAGATAAATAACAGGAAAGAGTGAGGTGATTCTCCATGTGAGATAACTATACTTATACGACGAGTGTCTTCTTTATCGTCACGGATTTTTTTACTTTCTAAAATAAAACCGTTCCTTTTTTTATTGACTGGTATTTAAATTCTTTAAATTTTTCCTTCTGTTTCTCTTCGTGTAAAATAAAAGGGGATATAGATCTTCTCTAAAAAAATTTTCATTTCGACGTCTTAAGTATGACATCTAGTAGACTCTGGGACAATCCCTTCTACGTTTAGGTATGTTGGAAGACCTTTCACTGAGTTCCTATGTCTTGTTCTCTATATTCTTGGGTATAGGAAACTAAAGTTATGAAACAAAGAACCCGGATAGGATATTTTTATCTGTGGTTTTGAGTAAAAAAATCTTGTAGGGATACTATAATAAAGACAATCATGTTTTGTCGTTTGATATATAGGTCATAACAATGTATAGCCTATAACAACAACAACAACAAGTCAGTGAATCCGCACAGACTGGGACGGTAAGGTACCTGACCCCGTACGGTCCAAAGGGACAAGAAGTGGTAGAGGACTCAAACGAGTTTGAGTACAGGTAACTCAGTGACTACGGTTGGTTGGTAGAACAAAAGACAACATAGGGAAGAGGGGGACGGAAGTTAGAAAGGGTCGTAGTCCCAGAAAAGGTTACTCAACGAGAAGGGTAGTCCACCAGTTTCGTAACCTCGAAACCGTAGTCAGGAAGGTTACTTATAAATCCCAACTAAAGGACATCCTAACTGACCAAACGTCGGGTTTTCTGAGAACTTCTCAGAAAAGGTTGTGGTGTTAAACTTTCGTAAAATATTTCTTTTGTATACTCTTATATACATGTCGTTTTTCATGATAACGTTATAAAATGTAGGAAATAATTACTATCACCCTAATACTTGTTTAACTTATAAAAATTTACAGAAGTAAAAGTAACCTTGGTTTTTACGATAAAAATTTACTTCAATATGGTAAAAGGACTTCAAACAATAAAGGTTCAAGAATGACTAAGGAGGACCATGAAGTGATAAGAATGTTCTGAATATCTATTTTTGTAATAAGTAAAGTCAAGTCAAGTCAGTGAGTCAACACAGGATGAGAAACACTAGGGTGCTTAACGTCGTGTGGTCCGGAGGGACAGGTAGTGGTTGAGGGTGTCAAGTGAGTTTAAGTGCAGGTAGCTCGGCCACTACGGTAGGTCAGTAGAGTAGGAGACAGTAGGGGAAGAGGAGGACTGGGGTTAGGGAGGGTCGTAGTCTCAGAAAAGGTTACTTAGTTGAGAAGTGTACTCCACCGGTTTCATAACCTCAAAGTCGAAATCGTAGTCAGGAAGGTTTCTTTAGGGTCCCGACTAGAGGAAGTCTTACCTGACCAACCTAGAACGTCAGGTTCCCTGAGAGTTCTCAGAAGAGGTCGTGGTGTCAAGTTTTCGTAGTTAAGAAGTCACGAGTCGGAAGAAGTGTCAGGTTAAGAGTGTTGGTATCTACTGATGACCTTTTTGGTATCGGAACTGATCTGTCTGGAAACAACCGTTTCATGACAGAGACGAAAAATTATACGATAGATCCAACCAGTATTGAAAGGAAGGTTCCTCATTCGCAGAAAATTAAAGTACCGACGTTAGTGGTAGACGTCACTAAAATCTCGGTTTTTTTTATTTCAGACTGTGACAAAGGTGACAAAGGGGTAGATAAAGGGTATTTCACTACCCAGGTCTACGGTGCTAGAAGCAAAAGACTTACAACTCGAAATTCGGTTGAAAAAGTGAGAGGAGAAAGTGAAAGTAGTTGTCCGAAAAATTAAGGAGAAGTGAAAGACGATATTCCCACCACAGTAGAAGTATAGCCTCCAATAACTATGAAGATGACCGTTAGAACTAAAATGGGACGCGAAGAAGGTCGGGTCGTAAAGAGTATCATACGAGAAGTATATTCAATTGATTCGTCCCACTGTTACATGTCGGAACTGCCTGAGGAAAAGGATAAACCTTGGTCAGACAATAAGGTACAGGTCAAGATTGACAACGAAGGACTGGACGTATGTTTAAAGAGTTCTCCGTCCAATCCACCAGACCATAAGGGTAGAGAAAGTCATAAAAGGTGTTAAGTAACACTAGGTGTGTCAGTTTCCGAAGGTCCGTTTTTATGACCTCACCTAACGGTAAAGGAAGAGGTCCCCCAGAAGGACTGAGTCCCCAACTAGGACCCAGAGGACATAACCGTCTAAGAAATGACAAACTCAGTGGTCACTTCGAGAATAGAGTGGAGTAGAAAGGTATGATTAGAAAGAGTTCCGAACATCGAAGTTGACCCCTAAAGAAAAAGGAGAGGTACCCTACAAACCATTACAGACCTCTGTAAAAACTACCAGAACTCACTACCCACGATGACTGTAGGACACCCATCTATGGTCCCTACGACGATTTTGTAGACTGTTACGTGTCGTGTTCTATTAACACACACGAATCCGCGAGTAAGCACAGGCTGAGAAACGTTGGGGTCCCTGACATCGGACGGTCCGGGGACAAACACCCTGAGAGGTCCGTCCTTATGGTCTCATCCATCGGTAAGGGAAAAAGTCCCTTAAGTTCTCTTAATAAACCGGGGTTTGTAGTCATCCCGGTTTCGACTCTTTGAGACGAGATCAGATTACCGTGTAAAGGTTAAAATAACGGAAAAAATCTTTGAAGCACACGACAGGGATAAAGGTTTACACGAATAGTAACAAAGGGTTAAAAGTGAACTGTTACGTATGAATCTGAGGAATTAGATCGGTTCTATGTGACTAAAAATAGAAAAAAATTTCAGTAAAAACAAAAAGGTCAAAGAAGGGTGAGAGTTTTAGGTTGAATTGTAAAAAAAAAAAGTTAAAATTTACAACATAAAAAACCGGGATGGTGTGTGTACACCCTAGAATCAAGGGGTTGACCCCTAGTTTGGACACAGAGACGTCCCCTGCGGACCTGAGAATCGGTGATCTGGTATTCACTTCAGGGGAGATGAATTGTAAAAGTTCCGAAACAAAAAGAGACAAGTACAAAAACTACTGTCAAAAGGTATAATAAGAGGTTTTTAATAGAATAATCTTGACCCTTGAAAATTAAATAAAATTAACCTCCTATTAACGATACGTTATAACATCACCAAAAACGGTATGTAGCTGTACTTAGTAGGTATCAATATGTTCACAGGGTGGTAGGACTTACGGGGGGGGGGCGGTGTAGGGAGGAATGAGGTAGGGAGACTCAACAGGGTCTCGTAACCAAAGCTCACGGGACGAAGCACGTAGTTTAACGTGACCAGTAGATAAAATATATACCATATTTTACGATAAGAGAGTTTAGTAGGGTGGGAGTGAAAGAGGGTATATCAAGTTTTCAGACAAAGAATATAGACAGAGAAAACGACGGAACGTATATCCCAGCAACAATCGGAGAAAGATTTAAGGTATATATATGTAATTATAACCATATTATAATCATAACCACAAAGAGAAAGTCTAAATGAAGTGAGACATATTATCCGAGGTCAAAGTAGGTGGAGTAATCTTGACTGGGTTTACGTCAGAAAAAAATTATTGACTCATTATTTTACCGTTGGGTGAGGTCATAAGAACGGATCTCTTAGGGTACCTGTCTCCTCGGACGTCAGGTATCCCAGAGTTTCTCAGCCTGTGTTTACTTCACTGAATCGTACGTTATAAGGTGACACACATACATGGTGTTGAAGGAATAGGTAAACAGACGACTACCTGTAGATCCAACGAAGGCAAAGGATCGATAACATTTGTCCCGATGTCACTTGTAACCCCATGAACACAGAAGTTGAGACTAAAGGAGTCACACATACGGGTCGGTACCCTAACGAGCCAACATACCGTCAAGATAAAGGTCAAGAAATTCCTTAGAGATGTGACAAGAAGTATCACCGACTCGGTCAAACGTAAATCTTGACCCTTGAATTTTTTTTATAAAATACATAAATAAATACCACCGTGACTCAGAGGCAACGACGTAGGTCCGAAAGAGATCAACACCACACTGCAGAAGAGTAACGCCATCGAAGACAACAACGTCTCGTGTCCGCGACTCACGTGCCCGAGTCATCAACACCACGTGCCCGAAACAACGGGGTCCCGTACACCTTAGAAGGACCTGGTCCTTAGTTTGGGTACAGGTGACGTAACCGTTCACTTGAGAATTGGTGACCCGATGGTCCCTTCAGGTCTTGACCTCTGAAAGAATTTTTACTAGATAAACTTGTGAAAGAGAGTGATGACAAAGACAAAGAGGTTAGGTTCTTTGACGTAGACCCCTTTAATCTACGATATATGTTCCACATAGGATCAAAAAACAAGGGAGAGACACGACCCGAGGACGTTATAATGAACGATCGAATGTTAGACAATGAATAAATCTCTAAATCATACAATAAGAGTCGGATAAGTACACTTGACTGAAGTATATGAGTCGACCTAAAATTTGACGTCCTCATGTCTCTGTCATAGAGAATAACAACCATGGTGTAGACACTTAACAACACAGAGTCTGGAACTTTGGAGACCTTCAAAGAAACGGAAATCCGGAATGTCTTCCCAACAATCTGTTGTGTCCAGTGTAGTCAGTGTTGACTGCTCCGTTCACCCGTGGACACAGACAGTCACGAGACAAGTCCTCTCTCCGGTTAAATCTGCATAACTCGTCCTCCAGTAGACTGTTTTCATTAATACCCCAATGTGTTGACAACTTTTACGACTCGGAGGTCGGAACTGAAGACCTTGTCGTCTCTCGACTGGTTCGATTCTCCAATGATAGAGTAAAGGTTGACCCCCCTTGGTCTTCCGGAGGTAATCTTGATAACTCCGTACTTATACACCGATAGTTACCGTAGGGTCCTAGTCCTCCGACGGAGACGACTGAACACGTGACCTTCGACCACTGATCTGAGATCTTTCGTCTTAAGTTGGTAACGGAGACGACGTATGGATAGACACAGAGAGGACGGGTGAGAACGAGGTGTTTCACCTTCTGACCCTGTGACTCCATCCCACTGGGGTACAGAAGGACTGACACAAATAGTTATCTTCACCGGTCTTTACCACCCTTCGGGTAGAGAGAAGGTTTAAAGTATCATTGCACAGACTTTTCTTCCCGTACTAAAAGTAGATCTTCGAATCGAGGTTTCCTCAATCCCTTTACATCGAAATTATCAATAAAAAAGGTATTGAATGGAGTCATTAACAAGAGGAACTTCGAACTCTTTAGTAAGTCTTCAAAATCTTTATATACAGAAAAACTATCATCATTACGTTCGCACCCGAGTCGTAACGCACTTTGTGTCCGAGTTGAAGAATTCTTCCCGAGAGAATATTTCAAACTTCTGATAACGAAAGGATTTAAAGTTGTTAATGACTTCTGTCAGTACCTTTTTACTTTATTTCGGTATTTTATTTCCATTCATTCATTATCCTTAAATGGAGGGGAACGGGAGGTAAAAATCCGGTCGGGTCACCAAGGATTGAATACCTCCTTGTTACATCACATCGATAGAGATTAATGGTAAAATATCACAAACAAAGTGAAAGTCGATAAGAAAAATTAAAAGATCAGGAAAGTAGAATATGTTGTGGGACAATTAAAGTCATTCATAAATCGACCGATTTCACAGAAAAGACTCTACTTTGTTGACCCTGAATGAGTTCCGAAGACCTTAAAGGTTTCCAATTCTCTATTACCTTTTTAAGGTCGAGTAAATTCTTCCTTCCTAAAATAAACTGTGGTGAACAATTCATAAGTAGTTTCGTTTTCATGTTTTTTTTTTTTTTTCGGACGTTTGGAAACACTTAGTGGTATTGATGTGAAGTATTGATATGTAAATAAAAATCAATAAAAATAACTTTCGAAACAAAAGTAAATTGTGAAAAAATGTAAACATCAAAGAGACGAGTCTCGTCTTCGATATTTATCCGAACACCGACTTTCAAGACGACTTGTTTAGATGTCTTCTAATAGAATGTAATTTTAATATTCAACCAAAAGGAGTTTTAAAGAATCTCAACCCTGTACATTTACACAAAGTAAAATGAACTGAAAAGATCCAAGGAAGGTTGACGGATACCGTAAATAAATAAAAATTTAATATAAACAAAACGAATAGTGAATACTATTAAAGGAACAGTAAACACCGTTATTTACCGTAGATAAAAATTTAATGTAAACAAAACATAGTGACACTGTCAGTATGTATGTATGAGAATTCCCAATTTTACTTGTTTGTTTGTCTTGATCTAATCTTTACCTACCCAAACGAATTATTAATGCATACATCCAAATTATACGATGGTACCCTTAAAATCGAAAAACCAACACACATACAAATTTACTTTGTGAAGTTTTGAAAAGTGAACTTAAAACTATCTCTATTTTTATTTGGAAACCACTTTGACTCGAATAAAACTACTGTACACGGGTCATGATATTGAATAAGTGTCATACGTCAGTCAAATCGGAAGAGATTATTATACGGTCGTTTATACCTTTTGATTCATCACCGGTGTCGTGACCTTTTCCAGCCAAAAGTGACGTTAGGGTTTCTTTCCGTTATGGTTTCTTACTAGTTTGATGGTGTGTTAATGTGAGTAGAGTGTGCGATCATTTTATTACGAGTTTTAAGAGGTTCGGTGCGAAGTCGTTATGCACTTGGTACTTGAAGGTCTACAAGTTCGACCAAAATCTTTTCCGTCTCCTTGGTCTCTAGTTTAACGGTTGTAGGCGACCTAGTAGCTTTTACGTTCTCTCAAGTTTTTTTTTTGCGAATAAAGACGAAATAACTAATAGGGTTTCGAAAACTGACACACCTAGTGTTATTTGACATCTTTTAAGACTTTCTCTACCCTTATAATCTGGTGGACTGGACGGAGAACTCTTTGGATATACGTTCAGTCCTTCGTTGTCAATCTTGACCTGTACCTTGTTGTCTGCCCAAGGTTTATCCTTTTCCTCAGGTAGTTCCGACATATAACAGTGGGACGAATAAATTGAATATACGTCTCGTGTGGTACTCTTTACGACCCGACCTTCTTCGTGTTCTATCTTAGTTCTGACGGTCCTCTTTATAGTTATTGGAGACTATACTTCTACTGTGGTAGGAATACCGTCTTCCACTTCTCCTTGATTTTTCGGAGAACTACTTTCACTTTCTCCTCTCACTTTTTGAACCGAATTTCGAGTTGTAAGTCTTTTGCTTCTAGTACCGTAGACCAGGGTAGTGAAGTACCCTTTATCTACCCCTTTGTCACCTTTGTCACAGTCTGAAATAAAAAAAACCGAGGTCTTAGTGACGTCTACCACTAACGTCGGTACTTTAATTTTCTGCGAATGACGGACCTTCCTTTCAATACTGGTTGGATCTATCGTATAATTTTTCGTCTCTGTAATGAAACGGTTGTTTCGAGGTAGATCGGTTCCGATACCAAAAAGGTCACCAGTACATACCTACACTCTCAACCTGACACTTCTTCCGACTCATGGCTTCTTGACTACGAAAACTTGACACTACAACCTCTTCTGAGAACGTTGAGGGAACCTGACGTTCCTCCAGGTTGGTCAGGTAAGATTTCCTCTAGTCGGGACCCACAAGTGACCTTCCTGACTACGATTTCGACTTTGAGGTTATGAAACCGGTGTAGTACGTTTCTCAACCGAGTAACCTTTTCTGAGACTACGATCCTCCCTAACCCCCGTCTTCCTCTTCCCCTACTGTCTCCTACTCTACCGACCTACCGTAGTGGCTGAGCTACCTGTACTCAAACTCACCTGAGGTCCTCAACCACTACCTGTCCCTCCGGACCGCACGACGCTAAGTACCCAAGCGTTTATCAGCCTGTGCTGACGCGCTGACTTGACTTGATTATTAAGAACGGACCTCTTAGGTCTCTTCGGACCGATGTCAGGTACCCCAATGTTTCTCAGTCTGTACTGAATCGTTGATTTGTTGTTAAATTGTTAAAGTCTTCGTTCATATTGATACAGTAAGACACCACAATAGGTCTGGACCTCAACACTATGTGTTATTTATCACTTCTCCGGTCCCAATCCCCCGTCCCTGTCCCCCGTCACCCCCTCGATACCACTTGTCCTCATGAGTTCATGGTAGAAGTCCCCCTCGGGGGTCGTGGTCGGTAGATAGTAGTAGACGGGACACCCTCCCGTTTAGGTTCTAGAGGTTCAGAGGAGGGACAGGGTGGGTAGGGTTCTCTTTATTCAAAGTCTGAAAGTTCATTTGAAAGGACTAAAATTTTGGTGACCTGAATCAAGTTCAAAAGACTTTTTGTCATCCGTCCGACTTAAACCGGAAGTTCGACGGTCTCAGGTTTAGACGTCAGACCTGATGTCTGATTTTACTGTTATCGAACTTCCCCACAAATCCTCTTTAAGACTGGTTTATTTAGTTGACAATTTTCGGTCAAACCTCTTATCCCTCGTTTTCACTTGAAGTTATTCATAATCTGTTATAATACCTTACTGACAACTCACACTATTATCGGAATTCTGATACAGATTTTTTTCTTTTCGGAATAGACAAACTCTATAAATTTATATATGTCTATACGAAAGGTGATGTCTACTTTGTTTGTTTGTTGTTTTTTTTTTTTTCTCTCTCCTTTTTTATCACCAATTTTAAGTTGTATAGACTTATAGTTCCCATTTTTTCTCTTTACTCCTTTTCACTGAATTTTTAAGACTTAAGCTCATTTTTAGTTTCTTGTAGTGGGTTCTTTGATATGACGATTTGAATAAATAAAGGGAACCCAAGGGGACCTTTTTCAACAGAAATATCGAATTGAACAATTTTGAATAAAAGATCATAAGTGACTGTCGGATGTGAAAGGAGAGGTAATAGTTAGTCTTGTGTTCTTAAGTAAAGAACGTAGTATACGAGGTGAAATTTATTACAATTACCCTTGACATGAGAAATTTTATTATGTAAATCGATCATCGTGAACAACTCGTTAAAGACAAACGTCTGAGACACGATTCGGAAAGTGACCATAATCGTATAAATTAGGAGTTCAGTTTATGTCTTCCGTTAATGGTAAAATTTGATACTAAATCTCTCCAATTTATTGAAGAAGGGTCCTGTTAGTCGTTTATTCACCGTCTGTGCCTGAAATTTATGTCTAACTATAGTTTTGGGTAGAGGAATCGTAATAGGATATGACAGAAGGTCTCCAGTGGAAAGTATTAATCGTATGTTAGTCAATACTTATAGACCGGAATTTTATTTAGTAAACAGGGTCATTCAGTCCGTTCGAATATGGAAATTGAGGGTAAACCTCCACAGATCGGGGAAGGACTTACCACTTAGGAGAGACCGACATAAGTCTTTCGTTTGGAGGGAATATATTACGGAAACGTTTACTGGGTGTTACAAACTTCTCTTTTGATCGTAGAATGAATTTAAGAATTATTATATAAGTCTAACTTTCACCCTGGTATGGTATGTCGAAAGGTCTATTAAGTTTCGTGTTACCTGAACGTGGAGTTAAATAGTCTTTGAGGTTCTTTACACTTCGTTAAAGAAGATGGTACCTTGTGTGTGTGCCTACCGTTGTGTCAGTGTCACAGATCCAAAGACTTGGAGACGGTCAGTGGTATCGTTGGTCGATTAAGGAACGCTAGTTTACATTTCGTTTAGGTCATGACTTGTGACAGTCACACGTGTTGGGTGGTCCTAGGTACGTGTGTCCTGACGTCGGAGCCTCAGTGTATCTCGTTGTTACCGACCCTACATGTCAAATAATTCCAATTATTATCCTGTAAGATACGGTAGTGAATCGTATTAGGTCCATTTGTTTAAGGAGTATACTTTGATAAGTTTGGATATAAAGGTAAATCCCGTACAGGTCAAATTTATTCGTTTAAAGGGGAGACTGTCGTAAACTTCATCACCGTGAAAGCCCATAAAGACTTACTTCACGGACTTGGGTAATTTTAGTGTATAGCATATTAAAAGATTGTCTGGGCGTTCGTTAAAGTGCAAGAGAAAAGGTGAAGTGGAGGTAGAGGATAGTGTGTCATTCTGAGGGGAAGTGTATCATTCTGAGTAAAAAGTGTTCCTAAAAGATGTTAAGTCTATACGAGATTTGAGTAGGTTTGTACGTGGTAAGACTGCGAATTCTTTTTCAGTATGGAATGTAGTTGCTTCTTGAATTTAAGTTAAAATCATTTCCTCTATATTGACGGGTGACACTTGTAAAGAATCCAAGTGTATGTACCGAATTTTATTCGAAGAATCAAATAGAAAACCTCCGAAGGGTCACCATTTCATGGGCGGACGGTTACATCGTCTACATTCTCTACTCCCCAGCTAGAGACCCAACCCTCCTAGGGGACCTCCTCCCGTACCGTTTTTATTCGAAGAATCAAATAGAAAATAGAGGTGGATTTTTTGGAATGGATGGGTGAGTCGGTATTTGACATTGGGCGGTATCACGACAACAGTAAGTCCCTGAACGATGCCTCTTCTTTCTGACCCGATAAATCCTAATATATGGGACGTCTTTTTAGAGTACGAATATGAACTCTCTGTACTTATGTAGTTGATAAAATATTATTATACTTCGAATTAATAAAATTCCTTTGTCTGAAAAGAAGTTGACATGGTTGAGATGTCCTCTTTGTAGACGATTTGTCCATTTGTATGGACAAATAAACTATTTAGTCAATCAGAGGTTTTTGTTGTAGGTCTAATTTACAAAGACATTATAAAAAATGTTAGAATATAAACTTTTCCATTGTTGACATACTAAAGTTTTGATTCGGTGGGAGAAAGGGTAAGTTAACAAAAGAAACTTGACGAAGGAAGTTAAATGTATTTTAGGTAGATGTCGACATCCTTTTATTCGGTCTTTTTTCTCTTTTTCGTTTCCCGTGGTGGTGGAGGATGTTCAAGACCCAGATTCTGACGTAGTGAATGATCTGTACAAAGTAAGGTCCCCACGTTTGTGTAATGACACTGTAACTAACTTGTTATAGTAGTTTCTTTTCAGGTCTAGTTTACCGTAAGGTTTGAAGATGAGGTAAGAGTTCAGAATTATTAATACAGTCCTAAAGGGACCACGGAGTCACCACTTCTTAGGGGGTTGGTTACGTCCCCCGTTCCCAAGTTAGGGACTAGGTCCTTCTAGGGTGTACGGTGTCTTGTTGATTCGGTCACACGGTGTTGATGACTCGGGTACGAGACCTCGGACCCTCGGTGTTGATGACTCGGGTGTACGGAGTTGATGATTTTGAGTACCGGGTCTTGGGTACGAGACGTTGTTCTCTTCGGTGGTGGAACTCTTCAGGTGTATGACGTTGATCTCTCATCCTGAGTGAGTGACGTTGATCTCTTTTTGGGGCGTGTCGTTGTTTCTGGGTCGTGTCGGTTATTTATTTGTATATCTATAATTTTTTTTTTTCAATAAAGACACTCATCGTTTGTGTCACGTGTGTGTGTGTGTGTGTGTTTTACGTATGTTTTCGAAAAGAGGGTACTCGACTAAAAGAAAAATAAATGGAACGAATATCAAATGATGTACGTTAGTATAAAATTTCTGTAAATTACGGAGTTTTTTCATCTAGATCCACTAAACTATTCACAAAGTCTTCTTAAACCTCTTCGTGAAGGTTAAGAATTTATCGTGTAAAGTAATTTTTTTTTTAAAGTTGAAGTTTCCTCAATGGTCGTAGTGAAAACATTTAGTTGTCCTGAATCCTGACTTTGTCTCTTTATGTCAATACAAACTTTTCAACACACACGAGTGAGTGCAGGTTGAGACGGTGAGGTACCTGGTACCTTAAAGGGTCCGTTCTTATCACCCCGCCTAACGGTAAAGGAGGACGTCCCCTAGAAGGGTTGGGTCCCTACTTTGAACATAGAGGACGCAGAGGACGTAACCGTCCATCTAAGAAATAGTGACTCGGTGGACACTTCGGGAATTTTTGTCAAAAGTCATAAATTTACATGACACCTTATATACTAAGAGGAGTCTTCTACCTTTTGTCGAAGTAAATTTGTGGTCTAACAAAAGAGGAGAGTGTGACTTTGTGAACCTTATACAAATTTACATTTAAATTAAGATCAATAAGAACCGGATTGAATGAATGGAGATTGAGTTTTCAATTAATCCTTTTTTTGTTATAGTTTCGGATTTAGGTCGAAGACTGTCTTATTAATTTTAGAATTTTTTTATTAATTTTAGGTTGAAACCTAGATACGAATGAAACCGGATTGTTTTTATAACTATCAAAGGAACTCCGGAGAAAGACTAAGGACTCCGTGAAACAGAGGTGATGTGTAGGACCGTAAATTTTAAAGTCTTTGTAGTTTCTTCTCTCGATCTCTCTCGTATGTAATGTTTTTTCAGATCTCTCCTTTCCATTGACCGACAGTCACTCACTTTCCCAACCTTGAATCTACATCCAAAGGACTACGGGTCTACAGATGCCAAAAGGGTTGTCCGGTCTGAAGTAGTATTCACGGGGAAACTAAACAAGTCAAAATTATACGTAATAAAAAGTACATTCGTCGAATCTTAAAGTTACACCTTGGCCTGACCCGGACTGTGCGAAAAACAAAAAGTACCAAAAGATGAAAAGGAGGTATATTCCGTTGAGTCTTGTGTCTGATCTGTAAGTTAGTTATGAGTAACTTAATTTAAAAGTTTATAATTAACAGTGGGTGTGTCTGGGAAGGAGGGTCCAGTGGGCCCACAGGACCTTAAGTTAAGCTGAATTGGTCTTAATTGTATCTGGGTTGTCCAATTCCTGAGTTAGGGCATTCACAAGGGTAAAGTCTATGAGTAGTGTTCGTCTTCCTAGGGTCCGATGGGTGTTGAAGACGAACTGAAACGATGTTTAGTCTCCAAGGGTTCTGAGGAGAGGAACCCGAGTCATTAAACGATCGTACCGAATGTCCTGATTCCTTTTATCAAATGAATGATGACGGTTTATAATGTTTTCTATACACAATTTCCCATTTTTTCTTATCGTTCTACTTCTCTATGAGTCCCTCTCCAGATGTCCCAGGGTTCCCATCCTCGAAGACAGAGGTGACTCAGTCCATATGTGGTGGAAGGACCGAACATCTATGTAAGGTTCTAAGTCTTCGAGAGGTTTACGATATGAAACCCCTAGAGATATCTCCGAAGTAGGGTAGTCAAGTCAAGTCAAGTCAAGTCAGTGAGTCAGTACAGACTGAGAAACTTTGGGTACTTGAAGTCGTACGGTCCGGAGGGACAGGTAGTGGTTGAGGGTCTCAAGTGAGTTTGAGTACAGGTAGTTCAGCCACTACATTAGGTCGATAGAGTAGGAGACAGCAGGGGAAGAGGAGGACGGGGGTTAGGGAGGGTCGTAGTCTCAGAAAAGGTTACTCAGTTGAGAAGCGTACTCCACCGATTTCATGACCTCAAAGTCGAAATCGTAGTCAGGAAGGTTGCTTGTGGGTCTCGACTAGAGGAAATCTTACCTGACCAACCTAGAGGAACGTCAGGTTCCCTCAACGTTCTCAGAAGAGGTTGTGGTGTCAAGGTTTCGTAGTTAAAAAGTCGTAAGTCGAAAGAAGTGTCAGGTTGAGAGTGTAGGTATGTACTGTTGACCTTTTTGGTATCGGAACCGATCTGTCTGGAAACAACCGTTTCATTAGAGAGAAGAAAAATTATACGATAGATCCAACCAGTATTGAAAGGAAGGTTCCTGATTCGTAGAAAATTAAAGTACCGACGTTAGTGGTAGACGTCACTAAAACCCCGGGTTTTTTATTTTAGACTGTCAAAGGGGTAGATAAAGGGTATTTCACTACCCAGGTCTACAGTACTAGAAGCAAAAGTCTTACAACTCGAAATTCGGTTGAAAAAGTGAGAGGAGAAAGTGAAAGTAGTTCTCCGAAAAATCAAGGAGAAGTGAAAGACGGTACTCCCACCACAGTAGACGTATATCCGTTCCAGTTAATAATTGACCAAAAACTTTGGGAGAGAGAGAGGTTTTATACCTCCCCATCCCGACTTTCAAGGTTCGAAGAATAGTACCAAACCAGAAAGATCACTGGTCGCGGTAAGTACTCGGGTGGTCCTCAATAGAGTAATCTTGTTTTCTACGGGGATAGTGGGTCCTTTAAGGTTCTCTATGTCCTTGAGACACAGTCTGTGAGAATAGTGAGTCCTTTAGTGTTCCCAAAAATCCTCGAAACACAGTCTTTGGTCCGAGTTTCTGGTTTATAATCGTCCTTGTCCCCTCATCTCTGGTTTGATTTACATATAAAAAATAATAGAGTGTTGAATGATTATAAAACCGGTGGACTACGTTTCTTGGTAGAGTAACCTTTTCTGAGACTACGACCCTTTTTAACCCCCGCCCTCCTCTTCTCCCGTTGTCTCCTACTGTACCAACCTACCGTAGTGACTGAGTTACTTGTACTCAGACTCGTTTGAGGTCCTCTATTACTTTCTGTCCCTTCGGACCCCGTGACGTTCGGTACCCCATCGTTTCTCAACTTATGTTGAATTGTTGACTTGTTGTTATTGTAAATAGATTCATACCTGAAACTCCTAAGGTTGGGACCTTCTTTCTAGACAGACCTATTTTATTTTGCCACTTTTCTTGACTCTTAACCCTACCTTATCACGTCTTTCTTTTCGACTCGTTTCTGTGTATTAGATATTTAGGGATTCCTACACGGTCCATACGTCCAGAAATTGATTTCAGTCTTATCCGTTCTTGAAACTCAGAGATGAAACACACAAGTAACGAAACGAAAACCACCAAAAGGTCAAACCCCAAAACAAAACAAAACGAGACCCAATGGATCATTTCAGTGACACATTTTTTAAGGTTGGGACAAATTTGATTCTTCTTTTCCTCTTAACAGGGAGAGATCTGCACCGACTGTCCTTAAAGTCTCCGAGACCTATTCGTTCCGTGAGACCAGTGTCAACACCACGGTTGACCTCCGGGTTTTTCTGTGTCGCTCCAATCGCGTCCTCTCGTCCCCTCGCCCCTCGGAACCTTCTGTTCCCCGGAGTCTCGACCGAATCCGTCCTGACCTTTTAGGGTAGTCTCCCGACCAAACGTTAGACGTCTCGTCGTGACATCCTGAAGGGGTCCCTTAACTTAATCCCTCCAGTAAACTTAGAAAGACGGACGTTTGGCAAACGGTCCATTGATTTTTTTTTTTTTTAATTAAGATAATTATATAAACGAAAAAAAGAAACCGTACGATTTTATCGGCGACCACAAATCATATGAGGATCTGGGTCCTTCTTTCCTAATTTACAAATTTCTTACAAACTCTTATGTAAAATTTTTAGTTTTTCATTTATCGAAGGGAGGACCGTGTAATAACGGGTCCCCTGACTTCGTCCTTGGTTACGGACGCCGGTCGTTAAACAATACATTCACTTATAACTTTACAAAGGTCAGTTATTGTAAACCCATTGTTTGCTACGTAATTATTCAGAGACCAGTTATTATACGATCGGTGCATACATCGTGGATATTCATTAATCGTTGGATCCGAGATATTTTCAACATCGAAGTTTGGTCTTTTTGTCTGATCAGATACTGTTTCGGAGTGACTACTCTGTGACCGAGGTACAACCCCGAGACACCAGTGACCTTGAGTCTACGTCAAAGACCCCGAAAAAGACTTGTTACAGGGTCTTAGTCCTTAAGTTCCGACGGTCCTAAGGTGTATAAAGAAGGTGAACGACGACACGGACGTCTCACTGCGACGTACCATACTATGTACAAGTCACAGGGGAATCACGGGGACTTACAGACCCAGACTGACCCCGACCACTACTCTCGTTACTTTTAACACATACGAACGTTCAAGGAAGGACGGTATTCTTAGAAATGGCATATTGCAAGTGTAGTAACCTTTTCATCTTTGTGTCGTGAAATTGGTCTCCTTTTAGGACAGCGAGAGAGAGACATATCTTCTTTACAACTTTATCTAATCGTCATTGATCTTTTTATTTACCTTAAGGAAAATTTTTAAACTCATACATTGTGATTTTATTTACTCGTCTACTAGTAAATTACGTAAGTCCTGCAGAATACGTAAGTTTTATTATTTTTATTATAATTTTAGTTATATTGTTTACTCAAAATTAATATTGAGATAGGGTAAAATATTTAAGCTAGTACAAACGATCTTCTTCGTGAAAAGGACTGTTAAATCGGGGGAGTAAAATCGACATACGGGGACTTTTAAGAAAAAACATAATTTTCAAAATGTCTTACATAATTGTTATTATTCGTACTTTAATGTTACACAAAAGAAGATAAAGATCACTTCTAAAACTAATATTTCATTCCTAACAGATAAGTGGTAAGTAAGTTTTAAAAGAAGGATTAATTTATTTTACATTAAAGTTGGAATGTGTTTGATTTAAAATTTGGTTTAACAAAACATCGTCTTATATTTGTCATTTGTTTCATATACAGGTGTGATTGTTTAATTCGTAGAACCGTTTATTAGTGTATAAAAAAATTCTTTATTTAAATTCCGTCTTCTATATAAGTATAAAGTTAGTCTTATTATTTACTAACAATAAAAGGGTTTTGACGATGTTATATGGTGATTGTATTGGTTCCGGACTTTTTATGAATAGTTAGGTAGATCATTGGTTTATACATTTACGTGAGTGGACTTAATCAAAAAATTCTCTAAATATAAATTTTTGATTTAGTTTTAGTAATTGTCTACAACTAAACGGAGAAAATTATGTGTCTTCGTTTGTACTTTACCTTTAAAAAGGGGGTTCATATTTTATTGTATGGAGGTCAGAACCTTAAAACAAAATTTATTTCAATAGGACTTACCCTTTGTAAAATTACAAATTTATTCAAAATTGAATAAATTCCAAACACATTAAAATAAAATCGTATTAGTCATAAAAAGTTTCCTCGTGAGAACACTGTGTCAACTCACATCATTATTTGAGTCGTCGTGGTATTGGTTTGTGTCCAACGTTGTATTATCTGACATTCTATCATTCATCGTTCAGTTGACAAAGTCAAAAATTTTTCTGTCATTCATCGTATTACTGTCGTTTAGTATTATGTGATAAATATTAAGATGAGGAGACGTATTGATAAAGAACCGATTAATTTCAAAGTTAACACTTTTAGTCAAGACAATAAATTCAAATCAAATCACTCCGTTTGTGACGTCGTTTACGTTTCTTCGTTTTACATTTTCCTTTATAGGCAGTAACTTTTTCGTCGTCAAAGAGTCAAAACGGATTCAAAATATCGTTACCAACTTCTTCTTATGAGTAACTATTTACACGATTTATAAAGGAGGGTCCTTACTTCGGTGTTTAAGTATTGGTTCAAAGATCTGGTTTAAAGATCTTGTGTGTGTTCGAGACTTCTTCTTTATACGTAGAGGAAAGGTTGGTCTGTAGTCACAAAATAAGTAAAACATAGTATTCGTGTGATAAATGTGGTTTCATGTACAGATCAATCGTAGCTCGTGGTCCAAATTTTTCTACATTGTCTCTTCGAGACAAACTTAAGTTTTACGGTGTCTTTAGTGACCGCTTCAGATTTTACTTTTTGTCGAGAGAGTTTACGGTCTCGGTCGACGATGACAGGTGTTAGGCTGAGAAAGGTTCTCCTGATCGTCTAGACGTCTTCTGTACCGAATTCACTCTTGTAGCAAAGGATTTTCACCCGTTTCCCAAAGACATGTCCCGGATTCCTTTATTAAAGCTTAAACGTCCGGTATGTCGGAGACACTGTTAGTGGTGAGTGAGACGGAACACCATGGTCCCGTCCGTGACTACTATGTAATTACTTACTTACACCGATACTCGGTCATTTAGAAATACCTGGGACTTATAACCTAAAGTATGTTGAAAATGTGCAGTACTATACAATAAAAGGAAAACTATGAAAAATCGAAAAATTTTTATACTTTCGGTGGTAATCGAGTGATCGGTATGTTTTCGTTCATCGACAAATATCAAGTGACCTAAACCGGGTACCCGACATCAAACGATGTTCATAGTCGTTTCCCAAAGGAAATCCGAGACAGACAGGGAAAGGGGAGGTAAATGTGTTTGGATGTTTAATTTAATCACGAGAAATCGTTTCACCGGGAAAACGAAGAAAGTCTAGAGACTACGGGTCAAAGATACAAAAAGGGTATCCAGAGTTTTCGGGTTGTCTTGTTACCAGTCCTATCTGTACCTCACACCGTACTTCTTTCCCATCTTCGGGAGAAGAAAACGAAAGTCAGTAGACTAGAAGGTATTTACTGTGTGGTAGGTTTACAAGTAAAGTGGCAGATATTCTCCTAGTACTATAGGTTGGTGGACTTTCATAAAAACTTCCACACTAAAATGTAACTCTTTCCATCCATCTCGTCTTTTGCGGTGTACACCTCCTCTCGACGGTTTTTGAACAAGTCTTTGTTCCGGATCGAACTACAAAGTACCCATTCAAGGAACTAGTACTACCACATACCCAGGGTCCCTCTCTCTCACTTACATCAATTTTGAGGTCCCTTTCTTTGTCGATTGTTAGGGTAACTGACGTACGGTGAAAAGTATTAAAGGTTCCACCGGACTTTGTATTGTTTGTAATTGACTCTTAGAAGACACAATTTTCTTGTCCTTTCCATCATACTCCTCGTATTTTTCCTTATTCTGAGTTGGGAATCCGGTTTCTTACATAGTAAATAATTTGTATTTGTAGATAGTACAATATTTCGTCTATACTAAACATATTTAGTTATCGTAATTCTTCAATACTTTCTCTCGGTTTTTTTTTTTTTTATCATCCCCCTTCTTAAAGAATCCTCGATCTAAACTTATTTCTTGTCTTAAAGTTCCTCTTGTCTGTGTTTAAACTCTCGGTATATGTGCATGTAGATCTCAATATCCTATACACCTAAGAGTTCAGGTGGTCTACAATGATTTAAAAGAGGTTTTACGACATGAAGGTAATTGTCAGACTAGGAGTGTTGTCAACCACACTAGTGTCAAATAAAAAATTTACGAAATCAGTTACACTACCCATCTTTTCCTATAGAATTAAAGTAAAAGTAGAGACCAGGAGAGGAAGAGAACTTAACGAAGTATACAGATAAAAATATACTTGTGTTCCGTCTCCGACCAGTAAGATACACCGACCTTGAGTCCTGTGTCTTTCATGTGTCTCCTGTTCGGAGGGAGAGAAGACCTCCAAAGAGGCCCTGGAACCAGAAAAGGAGAGGTGGGGTATTTAACGGTCAAATGTAGTCGTCTATCGCTGTTGGAAGGAAAAGGGAGTACTTACACGGTCCCATTTAATTTCTCAAATATTTACTTGTACGAACTTTTTATGACCAGAACTGTCTTTGTAGACTTTGGTGAAGGAGGTAAAAAGGGATTTTGAACCAAAGACGGGTCAAATCTGGTACCTACCAGTTCCATGGAATCTTTTGTGTGTTTTACAACTAGGTCGAGACCTCCGGACTAATGTTTAGGAACCGTCCTTATGTAGGTGACGAAAGAGTAGAGTGACTCTTCCGTTTTTTCACGTCCTTTGTATTTAATCCCTTACTTGAACTAAACGACTGTGAGTAATCCTCCCAAAACGGAACTTTCGAGGGTACCTTTATTTTAAAATTCCGTTTTAAGGATATTTACTAAGATCCTCTTTTACTAATAAAAATTGGTTTAGGAACATGTCTCAGAAAGGTGCACTCTTATTTCACCGTTAGTTTGTCCTTACTTACGTCATGTATCGTCTTGAGAGTCAGTTCTCTTGTTTTTCGTCATAAAAGTTGAAGTCAATTGTGTGTCGTAGTTTCGATCCTTTTTGATATCAGGTTTTTGACTAATGACACTAAGCTTGTCATGTAAGAGATGATGTCACCTTTTTGACTTTTAGTGATGTTCATAAACAAAGGTTTTTTTTCGTAATCAACGAGTCAGTACAGGTTGAGAAACACTGGGGTACCTGACATCGGGTGGTCCGAGGAGACAGGGACCCTAAGAGGTCCGTTCTTATTACCTCACCTAACGGTACGGGAAATGGCCACTAGAAGACTGGGTCCCTAACTTGGACCTGGAGGACTTTACGTCCGTCTAAGAAATGGCAGACTCGGTGGTCCCTTCAAATCTCACCGATTGTAGTAGGGTCATTATGGTATTATGATGTACCAGAGCTTATGTTTACCTAAACAGATTGGGTCACCAAGGGTTAGGACCCGTTAACACAGGGAACCTTCTGTATACTAATAAAAAGTAAAACTCTGTATATAGTGTACGTGTGGACTTCTTCCCACGAGGCATAGGTTATCCACCTCTGCTTCCTACGTCGATTTGTAACATTTTACGTGACTCATCAGCGCGTGTTATTTATAATAGACTAAGTTTTGCATTTATTCCGGACCAGATTAGATAAAGAAGTACCGATCGACCCTATATAACCGTTTTTATTCCCCAATCTCTATTCATAAGGAATTTGTGGAGGATGACTCATTCGATCTGTTGTGTCTCAAGACTTCAAACGAACTATGACTGTATTTCAAAAGTTAATTCGTCAAAAGTCAACATTATAAAATCTTTCTTTTACCTTGTGTTAGGTACTAAGAGGGATACAGTAGTTCGTGACATGGTAGATATATATAATCGAATGGTGTAGATGAATATGTCGTCAAGTATTAGTTTGACAGACGACGACGATTCAGTGAAGTCAGTGCAGGCTGAGACACTCTAGGGTATCTGCCGTCGGGCGGTCCGAGGGGGTAGGGACCCTAAGAGGTCCGTTCTTATGACCTCACCCAACGGTAAAGGAAGAGGTTACGTCCTTTCACTTTTCTCTTTCACTTCAGCGAGTCAGCACAGGTTAAGAAGCGCTGGGGTACCTGACGTCGGGTGGTCCGAGGCGGCAGGTACCCCGAAAAGTCCGTTCTCATGACCTCACGCCACGGCAGTGGAAGAGTCGAGGTGGAAAATTCAGTTATATAAAGACTTAAATATACTGAGACTTAAAGGGTACGGGTGAGAGGTTTTGGTCAGAAGTCTAAAGTCATCACCCAAAATGCACCAGTGAAAGACTTTTTTTCGTAAGTATAGACTTTAAAGGAAGAGACTACAATGTTAGGTAATTTTGAAATGTCAGGTGGAGGTCTTTTGCATTTTCAGTTTAATCCTTTCCTTCTACTAAAACTTACATTTGGATTTACGTTGGTGTTTCTCTACGGAAGATATTTTTCATTCCTCACGACTCTTACTTCACTTTATTTTATACGTTTCCGACTTTTCAAGGGAGATTTTCTTCGTTTTGGGAATCTCCAATAAAAGGTCATTCAAAGCAACCCACAAAGTTGTTTCTTTCAGTAAAAGGACCCTTAATAAAAAACAGAGGAAAAGGTTCAAACGACTTCCGTAAAAGAACAGATCTACAATGTGATTTTCTATTAAAATTTCATTACCTTTTTAAAATCAATTTTAAATTTCCTTGGTGTTTCCCAACTCTTTGAGTAAAAGTTCGGTAGCGTATATGGACTCTTTTTCTTTTCATAGGACATTGACTGTTTTTTTTTTAGATAGACTTACGATTTCAAAGAGTTCGATTGTTTCGTCCATGACAAACAACAAACCGTCCTTACATCTTTCTACCCGTTGAATGAGGTGACGTCAAAAGACTTTGTGTCTACTTCTGTTTGTATAACGAAGGTACCTGACTAACCCAAAATGTGGTTTACAAGTCTTACATCTGGATTTTGTCTTTAAAGACAGGAACACGAATTCATTTTAAGTTTTTCTTTCTCGGGATAAATGAGTGGATGGTATTTTTCTGTTTTACTAGAATTAAATTTTTTTTTCCGTCATGCCGTCTTCCTGTAAATTTACGTTCTAAATTAAAGTCTCTCGTAACTCAATTCTCATGTTTTCACCTTTTCGGGTTCCTATAGCTACACGTCATTTGCCTACGTTTCATACGAAGGTGATTGTACACCACTCTAAGCGAAATTAGAACGATTTACATTTTTCAACACAAAATCTACTGGAACTGACCTGATATCTGACGTCAAGGTCGAAGACTTTTGTTCCTTGCCGTAGTCCGAATCCCTCTTACACGAATTTCCGTTCTCTTCTCAGGGGAGGTTTAGGGGTTCCTCCTTTCGACGGCGGGCCTCCCTCCATAACCCATCGGTTCGGTAGAATGACTTTTGTTGGTTCCAAAAACTCGCGACAAAAACCGTCCTCCATCCACAATGGCCGTCGAAGGACCCCGCGACCTTCCTTACACAGTGGTAGTTAGTTTTTCATGTCACTCGGGGCACAAATCCAGTGTCTCCCTCATGGCGGAGCAGGTCATTCCTATTTAGGACGGTTGAGGTCGTTATTTCCTCTTTCTTTTCAACGTCCTTTCCACAACCGCGGGTCCCTGGAAGTTTGGGTTTTCCTTTGGGGGTTGAACACAACGTCTTTTGACAAGCGAGAGCCCAAGGCCTCTTAAGGTTCTCGGGTACTCCCGCCTACGAGCATGTAAGGAGGGCCCTGGTCGTGGCGGGCTCGAGTCGAGACCCCTTCTGGACCCGCCACGACCCTTCTTTCCTGTCAGGCGGGGTGGGTGGAGCCACCAGGACCGCCTTTCTGTCTGAGCGAGGTTTAGTTGGAGGCGCCTGGACCCTCCCTGCCCAGGGGGAGGTGGATGAGCAGACCGCCCGGGGTTGCGCTTCCCGGTCGCCTACTTACTTGGCGTTTAGGCCGGGTCGGAGCGCCCTGTCCCGCCGGGCGCCCTCGCGAGTGGACACCCCTATGACCTCCCAAAGAGCCTCAGACGTGGATCCGTCCCTAAGGTCCCGACCTCTTGGTCGCGGTGGTGGTCGTCGTCGACGACGCAGAAGTGTCACGTGGTGGGGTAGAAGCCGGGGAGCTCCCGGGCGCGCCCGAGGACGTGGGGTCGGCGGGCCGTCGCCGCGTGAAGAGCGCTCTCGACCCCTGGGGACCAGGCGGGGCCCAGCTCCTGTCGTCCGCCCTCGCCCGCCGCCTCACACGCGCCCCCTGGCTGCCCGTCGTTGCGCTCGCCCCGCCTCTCGTTGCCCCCTTTGAGCCGCCAGACACTTCGTGTCCTGCCGCCCGCGGCGCCCGCTGAATATCGAAGGGGCTCCCCCTCCGCTGCCCCGCCCAACGCGGGGCCGATAACCGGCGGCCGACTGGGCGGCGCGGCGCCGCACGTGGCACGCCAGCGGAACCGAGCGGACGGGGTCGGGGTGCAGACCCTAACAAACGAGGTGAGGCTGGATAAATTCCTCTGCAGACGCCGATGCACACCTCCGAGTGCGCCTCGAAGACCTACCATGGTCCTTCGAACATCAAGCCAAACCCTCACCCGGACTCCTCCGCCCCTCCTCTGCGGACGTCAGACCGGCCGCCCGCCGCGAGGGGCGAGGGACGAGACGCAAGGGGCACTGGGCTCGAAGGGCCATCGGAGTCTCTCACGCTTAGACAAGAGGAGACCTAACTCTAGGATGGGAGCCCAGTCTTCGCTGATGTTTAGAGCCATTAGAACCGACTCACCCTGGAGTGGTCCGGAACTCGCGACTTCTACATGTGTGGGTGTGAGAGTGGGGTGTGGGGGCAATTGAGTCCGCTCAAAGATTTGGGACACTCTCTTTCCGGGACAAAAATGAAATGAGACATTTGTCTTTCAAAAATAACAGGTAACTTGCAAAGAAGAAGGAGACGGGCGCGGTCCTCTCGGCATCTGAGAGAGGTCATTACCGAACATTTAGGACGCCTTAGTCTCAGGTCGTACACATTGGACCCCGACACGGAATGTTCTAGGAGGACGCCAGGTGTACCTTTTAATGAGGGTCTCTACAACAGTCTCGGTAGAGCGCCGAGGGACCGCGCAGGAGGGAACGAAGGTCAAAACTGAGTACAGACTCGCTTAAGGCAAATAATGAAGAGTAGTGAAAAGTCGATCGGGTCACAAAGTAGACAATCCTACTCGTCCCCGTTTTCGTGTTTATTCCATTTTCGGACTGTTAAACGGAGTATATACAGTACTGTACTGGATGAAATACCTCTTTTCTTAGTCTGGCCGTCATACCGTTATAAGGTAGAAGGATTTTATTCCAGCTCCCTACCCTCCCCCGAGCCCCCTGACTGAACTCGGTTATGGGAAAGGTTGAGACTCGAAAACTTCAATTTTCTTTTAATGACCCGCCCCCTCCCCCCGCCTAAAAAGTGATACTAGTGCAACACAGACTTTAATCGTACTATCCGCGCCTCCAATTTCGCAGACGGACGTTACGCCCTCTGGACCCAAGCTAGGGACCCAGCCCTTCTAGGGGACCTCTTCCTTTACCGTTGGGTGAGGTCATAAGAATGGACCTCTTAGGGTACCTGCCTCCTCGAACCACCCGATGTCAGGTACCCAGCGTTTCTCAGCCTGTGATGACTCGCTGAAGTGAAGTGAAAGTGATCTACTCATGAACTAAAAGTGTAATTTTTGTCCACCTTTTGGTCGTTTCTTTACTACGGCCCCATACTGTGGAATCTTTTTCTTCATAAAGGACACAGGTCTAGATTCTCGACAATGACACAAACATTGTAAACCAGAGTCATAAAATTCTCCCTTTAACCTCTTTCAAGTCTCTTCTCATTGTTAATTTCTTTACCTTTCATACTGGACTTTCTTATTTCATTCCAAACAAATCGGACTTCTTCTTTTCAGATTTTTTCCCTAAGGAATTATTGTAGAAAGACACAGACCGATTGCGGTGAGGTATTTTGATCCGTCTTTCGTTTGTCGTAGTCAGGAGACTTAGACTCCTGAGACGACCTTTGCTGACAAGAAAACCGGTCTAGAGTCAGAGGTCTTAACGTTTGGACAGATGACGCGGACTTAAGACGGTTTGAGGCACTTGAACTAAGGAGTGAAGGGACCAACAGACGATCGAAGTTCTTGTACGTTACCAATCTTGGATCGAAAGACAGGAGAGTTAGGGAAAGAACGGGGGTACGTATGGAAGTCGGAGAGGTGTAGTGTTCCCCAAGAGACAAAGTTGACACTTCAGGTGGTTATTAACGTCCAATGATACTGTAAGGAGGAGATGACTCTTAGTGTTCCAGTCCTGATATCCTGAACATATTTCCTTTACAAAGAAACCCGAAAAGTTTTATCGGTCTGTGTAAATAGCGACAGAACTCTCTCGGAGTTAAGACTTTGGTTTAGGAAGGACGGAAGAATATAAAGGTCGACAGACGACTTGTAAAGATGAACCTGTAAGGTGACCGTGTCTGAGGTTTACAGAAATTGAGTACTTTAGGTTTAGGATGAGTTATCGAAGGAGTAGAGACAATTACTATGACGACGAGAAATTGAGTGTTTCGGAGTCTGTAAAAGATAAAGAGAGGAGGGGGGTAGAGGGAGGGGTGTTGTGTGTCTCGATCTGAGGATTAGGACAGTAAAAAAGGGGAGTGTAAAAGAGAGGAGACAAGGAAAGGTAACGGTGACGGTGAAGCGATTCCGTGAGGATTGAAACGATTTGACAAAGGATTGACTAGCGGAGGGAGATCTAGGAAAGAGGAGGTCTATAGTATCAATCCAAGTAGTATAAGACTGTAGGAAAATGAATAAAATAGGGTTTTAAGTTTCTAAAGTCTTCTTTAAACCTGCGTTCGGTGCAGAGTTGGATCTTAAGTTTAAGAAAGTGATAGTTTGGACTAGTGGAGAGGGATATTGGCTAGACCAAACGAAATAATAGAGGATTCAGTCTAGTTTCTGATAGTAAAGATAAGAGATCTCAAACCCTTTATCAGTGAACCAAGAAGGTCTCCGTTTGGGACTCGGTTCAAAGTTCTTGGTCGTTATACAACCTTCAAAGTTCCTTTTGCCTATCAACTTTTACTTCACTGTGTCCTTTCTCTTAATCGGTTATTATCCATGTAAAAATTTAGATGACGTCATCCAGTGGTGTTAGGGTGTCTTGACCATATTTCATGTGGGGTGTCTTTATAGGATCAGTTCCCCGTCTCTTACCTTCATATATATAACCTTTATATACCTTTAATATATATTACCTTTATATGATATATATATAATCGTATACGATTATGAGTGGTCATTAACTAATTCCCGACCTTCGTGAGTAAGTAAGGGTCTGTAGGGGTCGGACGATACGAGTGTCCGTGTTGGTGAGGGGTTCTTACAAGTCCAGAACCGGCACTCTTGACTCCAACCGTACGAATCTTTAGCATTCCTCTTAACTCCTCTTTACCTCTTCGCCATTATCGTTGTCGTAGACGAGTCGGTGGTACGGAAACAAGTATAATAGGGAGACAATTTTTTGAGAAGATTTTATCTACCGACTCCTAGAAGCATATTGTACACATATATAATCAGTGAAGTCAACACAGAGAAACGTTGGGGTACCTGACATCGGGTGGTCCGAGGAACCATGTCCATATGCCCTAAGAGGTCCGTTCTTATGACCTCACCTAACGATACGGGAGAAGGTCCCCTAGAAGGGTTCGGTCCCTAGCTTGAGTCTAGAGGACGTAACGTCCACCTGTAAAATGGTAGACTCAGTGTTCCTTTCGGATGACATATCGTATCCCTTGATATTACTGGATATACCCTTTTTTTAGATTTTCTTCTCACCAATGTGCTAAGTCACGTGTCTTTGACTGTGTTGTAACATTTAGTTGATACTTTCACTTTTTCACAGTGAGTCGGCATAGGTTGAGAAATACTGGGATACCTGACGTCGGGCGGTCCGAGGAGACAGGTATCTTAAGAGGTCCGTTCTTATGAACACACCCATCGGTAAGAGAAGAGGTCCTCTAGAAGGACTGAGTCCCTAGTTTGGGTCTAGAGGACGTAACGTCCGTCTAAGAAATGTCAGACCCGGTCGTCCCTTCGGGTATGAGGTTATTTTTAATTAAAAAATTTAAATTAAATTAAAAAAAAAAAATTTCTCTCTTACGAGAGTCCTCCTTTTTTTCCAAGAAGAGGTGTGGTGAGAATAGAAGAAAGTAACCCGATTGAAGACAGTCCGAGTCCACTGTAGCGGATACCTTTCGGGTTAAACTTACGGAACAGGATAGAGTCCGACCCAATCCATACGGACGAGGTGAGAAAAATTTTTATAAATAAATAAACAAATTAACTTCCCATTAACGAAATGTCTTAAAACAACCAAAGACGATTTGTAGTCGTACTTAGTCGGTGTCCATACGTATACAGAGGGACTTTGAGGGAGGGTAGAGGGTGTAAGATGAGGAGGTCCAACAATGTCTCGGGGACAAACTCAAGGGACTCAGTATGTCGTTTAAGAGTAACCGATAGATAAATTGTATACCATAAAATTCAAAGGTACAATGAAAGAGGTATGTAGAGTGAGAGTGAAAGGAGGGGGAGGGGGACACAGGTATTCAGACGATAGATACAGACACAGAGGTAACGACGGGACGTTTATTAAGGTAGTGATGGTAGAAAGATCTAAGGTATATATACACAATCACATACTACAAATAGAAAGAGAAAGACTGAATGAAGTGAGAAATATTATCTGGGATCCAAGTAGGTGGAGTAATCTTAACTAAGTTTACGTATTAAAAAATACCGACTCATTATATGGTAGTATATATAACTGGTGTCGAAGAAATGGTAAGTAGATGGTTACCCGTAGATCCAACGAAGTTACAAGTTTCTATAACATTTATCACGAAGTCACTTATAACCCCATACACACTGAAAAATTTAAAACTAAATAAGTCCCATATACGGATCATCACCCTACCGAGCGAATAGTCAGTCAGTCAAGTCAGCGAGTCAGCACAGACTGAGAAACGCTGGGGTACTTAGTGTCATGCGGTCCGGAGGGACAGGTAGTGGTTGAGGGCCTCAAGTTAGTCTGAGTGCAGGTAACTCAGACACTACGGTAGGTCGGTAGAGTAGGAGACAGTAGGGGAAGAGGAGGACGGGGGTTAGGGAGGGTCGTAGTCTCAGAAAAGGTTGCTCAGTTGAGAAGTGCACTCCACCGGTTTCATGACCTCAAAGTCGAAATCGTAGTAATGGAGGTTTCTTGTGGGTCCCGACTAAAGGAAGTCTTACCTGACCAACCTAGAGGAACGTCAGGTTCCCTGAGAGTCCTCAGAAGAGGTTGTGGTGTCAAGTTTTCGTAGTTAAGAAACCCTTAGTCGAAAGAAGTGTCAGGTTGAGAGTGTAGGTATGTACTGGTGACCTTTTTGGTATCGGAACTGATCTACTTAAAAACAACCGTTTCATTACAGACGAAAACTTATACGAGAGATCCAACCAGTATTCAAAAGAAGGTTCCTCATTCGCAGAAAATTAAAGTACCGACGTCAGTGGTAGACGTCACTAAAATCTCGGGTTTTTTTATTTCAGTCGGTGACAAAGGTGACAAAGGGGTAGATGGTTTACGGTACTAGAATCAAAAGTCTTACAACTCGAAATTCGGTCGAAAAAGTGAGAGGAGAAAGAGAGAGTAGTTCTCCGAAAAATCAAGGAGAAGTGAAAGACGGTATTGCCACCACAGTAGACACATAGACNAGGTTCCTCATTCGTAGAAAATTAAAGTACCGACGTCAGTGGTAGACGTCACTAAAACCTCGGGTTCTTTTATTTCAGTCGGTGACAAAGGTGACAAAGGGGTAGATGGTTTACGGTACTAGAATCAAAAGTCTTACAACTCGAAATTCGGTCGAAAAAGTGAGAGGAGAAAGAGAGAGTAGTTCTCCGAAAAATCAAGGAGAAGTGAAAGACGGTATTGCCACCACAGTAGACACATAGACTCCAATGACTATAAAGAGGGCCGTTAGAACTAAGGTCGAACACGAAGTAGGTCGGGTCGTAAAGAGTACTACATGGGACGTGTATTCAATTTACTCGTCCCACTGTTATATGTCGGAACTACATGAAGAAAAGGATAAACCTTAGTCAAACAACAAAGTACAGGTCAAGATTGACAACGAAGAACTGGACGTATGTTTAAAGAGTTCTCCGTCCAGTCCACCAGACTATACCGTCAAAATAAGGATCAAAAAAAATTTTTTAGAGGTATGACAAAAGGTATTACCGACATAGTTAAATGTAAGGGTGGTTGTCACGTTCTCCCAAGGGAAAAGAGGTGTGGGAGAGGTCGTAAATAACAAACATCTGAAAAAATTTTAATTAAATAAAATTAACCTCCGATTAGTCAAATGACATAACATCACCAAAAACGGTTTGTAACTGCACTTAGTCGGTACCCATACGTACAGAGGAGGTAGGACTTGGGGAGAGGGAGGAGGGAGGGGTAGGGTAGGGAATCCCAACAGGGTCACGTGGCCGAAAGTTACGGGACAAAGTACGTAGTTCGAACCTGACCACTAGACAAAGTGTATACCATTATATGTACAAAGTTACGATAAGAGAGTTTAGTAAGGAGGGAGTGACAGAGGATGTCTCAGGTTTTCAGACAAGAAATATAGACACGGAGAAAACGACAGAGTGTATATCCCAGTAGTAATACTAGAAAGATTTAAAGTATATATACACAATTATATGATATAACCACACAAAGACTGAATGAAGTGAGGCATATTATCCGAGGTCAAAGTAGGTAGAGTAATCTTGACTAAGTTTAAGTAAGAAAAATTATTGACACATTATAAGGTAACACATATACATGGTGTCGAAAGAATAGGTAAGTAGAAGGTTACCCTGTAGATCCAATAAAGGTACAGGATCGATAACATTTGTCACGACGTTACTTATGACCCCATGTGTACAGAGAAAGTTAAGAATTAAAGGAGTCACACATACGGGTCGTCACTCTAACGACCCAGTATACCTTGAAGATAAAGGTCAAAAAATTCCTTAGAGGTGCGACAAGAGGTATCACCGACATGATCAAACGTAAGGGTGGTCGTCACATTCTCCCAAGGGAAAAGAGGTGTGGGAGAGGTCGTAAATAACGAACATGTGAAAACCTAGTATCGGTAAGACTGGCCGCACTTTATCATGGAGTAACACCAAAACTAAACGTAAAGAGACTATTACTCACTACAACTCGTAGAAAAGTACACAAACAATCGGTAGACATACAGAAGAAGCCTCTTTACAGACAAATCAAGAAACCGGATAAAAAACTAACCCAGTAAATAAAAAGACCTTAACTCGACGTCCTCAACGAACATATAAAAACTCTAATTAATAAACAGTCAACACAGTAAACGATAATAAAAGAGGGTAATACTTTTGACAGAAAAGTGGAACGAATCAAAGGAAGTGACATGTTTTCGAAAATTCAAATTAATACAGGGTAAACAAACAAAAACGAACATAAAAGTAATAAGGTCCTCCACCCAGTATCTCCTAGGACGACACTAAATACTACAGTCTCTCACAAAACGGACACAAAATGAGATCCTCAAACTATCAAAGACCAGAATGTAAATCTAGAAATTAGGTAAAACTCAAATAAAAACACATACCACAATCTTTTACAAGATCAAAGTAAGAAAATGTTCACCAACTGGTCAAAAGGGTTGTGGTGAACAATTTCTCTAACAGAAAAGAGGTAACATATAAGAACGGAAGAAACAGTTTCTATTCAACAGGTATCCACGTACCTAAATAGAGACCCGAAAGATAAAACAAGGTAACTAGATATAAAGACAGAAACACGGTCATGGTATGAGAGAACTACTGACATCGAAATATCATAGAACTACTGACAAACATCTGAAAAACTACTACATACGAAAGATTGAGAAATTGGTTCAGGGGGAGTAAAAACTGTCAGAAAATATTCTGTTAAACAAATAACTCTTATCCTAGATTAAAAAGAGGTAATGAGACGAATCATGACCGTGTATCATCGTACATAAGTAAGTGAGTAGACAAGTAAGTTTTGTGTGGATGACACACGAATGATACAAATCCGTGACAAACTGTACGACCATTCTCTATATATAGTCACTTTCTTGTTTATTTACAGGGAGGTACTACATCGAAAATGGGAGTACATTTCTTTCTCTATTATTCACGTATTATCACTTTTCATATTTTTCTTTTATTTATTCCTTTCCATTGATTCTCCTTGGTTCTTTTTCTTCCATCTGACTTTGAAACTCCTCTGCAGAACACCTCCGGAACGACTCTACTACGAACTCGTTTCTAAACTTTTACCACTCACTCTCCATCAGTACGACACACTCCCTCGATACAGACCCTTCTTTTTGTTCTTGACGTTTCTGGGACCCCGATTTTGTATAATTTTCACAACCTTGCCCCCCGTTCTTCTTAAAACGTCCTCAAGTCATTGACACTCATTCCTATTATTCCCTACTTCGGATGTTCCTCATTGTTCGTTACTTATTCTGTCTGTTTGTCTTAGTCTGTCACACTGTGACATCTCGGATCATAGTTGAAACCGGAACTCTTACAATACTATTCACTTTACTCGGTCAGTGTCTTCCTGTTTATGACACACTAAGGTGAATATAGATTTTATCAGTTTTAGTGTCTTCGTTTCTTCTCTTACCACCAAAGGTCCCCGACCCAGTTCAGTCCTTCCGTCTTGATGACTGTAGTCCCCTCTTTAAAGACAAAACGTTCTACTCGTTCAAGATTTCCAGACGACATGTCGTAACAAAGACATCTACTATGATGTGACAACATATGCGTTTTTAGACAATTCTCCCATCTAAAGTACAAAGTACAAGAATGGTGTTAACCTTCTCTCTCTCTCACGTACACGGTGAACCTACCGACGTTCGTCTCGTCACTGTTCTGACCTATATCCAAGACTTTACCTAACGTCTATGACTCACTCTGATTTGATTCCCTTCACCCACCCTTTTATTTAGTGGTTCACACTTCTGGTCAAACCTCAGATTACGTTGTCAGGTCGTCTACTACGACCAAAGTTGACCCAACCATTGTCATTTTCTTTCAATCAAAGTTTCAGTTAAAAACTAACATCTCGGTTGTTTTAAATCACCAAACTTGCACCCATATTCTCCCCTTTTTTCATTCAGTTTCTATAAATAAGTTACTTATAAACAACTTACTTACTTTTCAGAACCTTTGTGTATATTATCGGAACCCTCAACTTTCCGTCCCTCCCCAATTTGCTTTATCTCCTCCTGCTTTTTGTTGGTCTGTCGGTTCTTTGAGACTCTTCTGTCTGAGGAATGCCCCACCTCCTCCTCAGACGTTTTCCTTTGATTATTTCAATCTGTTTGTCCTTTTGTAGATGTATTTTCTCTGAACCTTTTCCAGTAACTAAAAATCGTGACCCCTAGACTCAAATTATAGTGTGAAATCTACCCCCGTCCTTTCTGACATTCTATGTTTGACCTTTGTTCCTAAACCTCCTGGAACACTTTACCTCGAAAGTAAGACATTGAGAAGTCGATTTAGTCTCGAAAGGACGGGTACAGTCCCTAGACGGAAAGATTAACATCTCCCTCATTCAACGGTGGTCAGACTTCCATGACAGATATACACCACCCAGGTCAAACACTGAGTTCGGTAAAAGAAAAATTTTAGAAGTTCGACGTTGAACACCCCTTGTTAAAGGTTTCACTGAAAAAGTTCTCGACCTTTAGGTTTGTTTTGGGTATACTCTTTTTTTCACTCAACGAATTGTGTACCATTCGTTTTATCTAAAGAAGTAGGTTGTTTTTGTTAATACATAGTGTCCCCTTTACACGGACCCAATAGAAGACTTCCAAAAATGAGGAGACCGAAGTTTTTGGGAAATAAAACTTAGGACCAAGAGTAAGTCGTGAAGATCTGTTTTATGGTAATTTTTTTTTGAAGTAATATACAAAATCTGTAGACTCGTACTAAAATATCTTAGAAGAGAACCGTCTATACTGAACACTTTAGGAGCATGGATCGTCTTACTACAGTCTACATTTTGATTTACGTCGGTCTAAGTTTCGACCCTCGCGACCGGTCCTATTATTTCACTCGGTCTTTCGTACGTTCATAAGGTTTCTACTAGGATGGTCTACAAAACACTGATCAGTGTGACTAACCCTGTCTCGATAGATCCGGCACTCAGTGGGAGGTTCTAGTCGTCGTTTTCAGACACCGAAGACGTAAGTCGGAAGGTTTGTATAAAATGGTCAAAATTCGATACTGTATCCCTTGAGGTCTTACTGTAATTAATACTAATTGGTGTCGTATCACAGTTTTTAAAGAGGAAGTTGTTAAAGAGTACTAAAGAGTACCAGGAAGTAAGAGGAAGAAGAGTCCTGTAAAAGTGGGAAAAGAGACCTTAGTAGAGACAGGTCTTCGTCTAAACGGGATTTCGGTTATTTCAAGTCTACAGTTACAAGGAGTCAACGTTTCCGGAGACACTCACAATCCTCACCGACCCCTAACATGTCATAGACTCCGACACTTCTTTCGGTCAAATAGTCCTTATTAATGATTCTTTCGTAAAGAGTCTTTGACAGGTTCCTCTAGAATCCTCCGAGTTCGGGATTCTTAGGTCATTTAACAATCCAACAATCTAAAAGAAAAGAATAAGATTTATTCATAAATGAATAGAATAAAATATGAACATTGAGATTATAGAAAAAAATTTACTAAGGATTTTACTATATTTGGAATCCGTAGTAATTTGGAATTGAGTGAAGGAAAAGGATAGGAAACTTACATCGGGGTTAGGAAAGGCATTCATAACTGTGATATTCCTCAGATCAGTTTTTAATTGTTAAGGACCCGAGTCGTGGTTTTACCTAGAAGGAATCAGTTGAGACTTACATACGAGACGAGTCAAAGAATATTACCATACCAATGAAATCTCCGAAGGGTCCGTCGTGTTTCGATCAACCCCACTACCTTAAGGTCGACTCGATAAAGTCTAGGTTTTCTATTACGACAATTTCACGACATGAGTTATACGGTCGTTTAAACCTTTTGAGTTGACACCGGTGTCCTGACCTTTTCAAGTCAAAAGTAAGGTTAGGGTTTCTTTCCGTTACGTTTATTTCAAATTTGATGGTCTGTTGACACGAGTAAAGTGTACGATCGTTGTATTACGATTTTTTAGGAAGTTCGATCTGAAGTTGTTACACACTTGACTCTTGAAGGTCTACATGTTCGACCTAAATCTTTTCCGTCTCTTTGGTCTCTAGTTTAACGGTTGTAAGTAACCTAGTATCTCTTTCGTTCCCTTAAGATGAAGACGAAGTAACTGATGCACTTTCGGAAACGGATACACCTAGTGTTTGACACCTTTTAAGAATTTCTTTACCCTTATAGTCTGGTGGGATGGACAGAGGTCTCTTTGGACATACGACCAGTTCTTTGTTATCAATCTTGGTCTGTACCTTGTTGTCTGACCAAGGTTTAACCTTTTCCTCATGTAGTTCCGATATATAACAGGGGAACGAATAAATTGAATGTAAGTCTCATGTAGTACACTTTACGGTCCGACTTACTTCGTTTTCGATCTTAGTTCTAAAGGTCCTCTTTATATTTATTGGAACCTATACGTCTACTGTGGTGGGACTTCCGTCTTTCGTTTCTTGATTTCTCGAAGAAGTACTCTCACTGTCTCCTCTCACTTTGAGTTGTAAGTTTTTGATTCCAATACCGTAGACCAGGGTAGTAAAGTACCGTTTATCTACCCCTTTGTTACCTTTGTCACTGTCTGAAATAAAAGAACCTGAGGTTTTAGTGATACCTGTTGTTTCTTTAAATTTTTACGAACGAGGAACCTTCTTTTAGACACTGTTTGGATCCGTCGTACAATTTTTTGTCTCTGTAGTGAAACGACTGTTTCCAGGTATATCAGTTTCGATACCACAAAAAGGTCATCAGTCCATGTCTATACTCTCAACCTAGTATTTCTTCCGAGTCACGACTTCTTAACTACAAAACTGAATGCCACAACCTCTTCTGAGAACTCTAAGGTGACCTGTCGTTCCTCCAGTTTGGTCAGTTAGGATTTCCTTTAGTTGGGACAGTTAGGGTTTCTTTTAGTTGGGACTTATAAGTGACCTTTCTGACGACGACTTCCACTTCGAGGTTATGAAACCGATGGACTATGTTTCTTGACTGAGTAACCTTTTCTGAGAGTACGACAAATTTCTAACTTCCGTTCTCCTCTTCCTCCACTGTTTTCTACTCTGCGAACCTATCGTAGTGGCTGTGTTACCTGTACTTAAACTTGTTTGAGACCCTCTATCACTTCTTGTCCCTTCGGACCGTACGAAGGCAAGTACCCAACCGTTTCTCAGTCGGTGTTGAATCACTGACTTATTGTTGTCCACCGTGTCATCATTTCTTAGGTAGACGGTTAAGTCCTCTGCGTTCTCTACATCAAAACTAAGGACCCAGTCCTTCTAGGGGACCTCTTCCTTTACCGTTGGACGAAGTTACAAGGACGGACTTTTTAAGGTATCTGTCTCCTCGGACCGTAAGATGTCAGGTAACAATTACAATGTGGAATCGAGTCTGTAGAATCAGAAATAGAACCAAGGGATAGACTATCGGATGAAGTAGAGTCTTTCTCTAAAAAGGAACATCAGAGTATATAGCGGTCTCTTTTCTCAAGACATCGAAGAAGGGGTTGGAGACTTGGAAGAGTTCCGGAGATCGACCGTAATAGAATCGTGGGTGATAACAAACGCAGAAATACGCGGGACTGGATGGTGTCGATCAGACGACATTAGTAGAGACAAGACCGTCTCGACAAAAACTATCTTACCTTGATCGTATGTAACTAATGTTCCAAAATTAAGTTGTCTTATGATTCAATTTATTGACTTATTATTACAGTAAACCACGTCAGAGGTTCTTACGATTAAACTTTACTTCGTCTCGGATTGATTCTTTTATTTGTCTAGGTAGTGTGTTATTTTGTCTACATGGAGATTATAATCTACAGTATTTTTCTTGTCCCTCGTTTATCTTTTAATATTTCGAAAACAGAATCTTTTTACCTATAATAAATCTTTGTCCAGTACTTTCACGATCATGATAAAAATTAGATAGTAAGGACTTTAGACTTTTACTTAAAAAACTGTATGTGATTCCTTTATAAAAACGTTGTTTTGATTCTTCTTCCTTTTAAATGACATTTCCAACATCGTCATCTCTTCTCGTGTGGTACGGGTCAGACTTGCGTCGTGGTTCTTAATATTCATAACAGAAACTCGTAAAAGGTAATGTCCAAAGGTTTTCCCTACCAAAAGTAGTCTATATTAAAAGACATGATATCTGTGGCTAGTGTTAAGTGTCTCGGAGAAGTATGAAAAACTTCAATCGGTATTACTAGTACATCGGGTAAACGACTGAAGAAGACTCAGAGAAACTTAGAATACACTTTACAAGTCACTTGAGGGACGTCCATCGGTAAACCACTGACGGGAGATTAAATAGAAAATGAAGTTAGTGTCACAAAAAGAATTAACGACGAGATCACAATGAAAAAAAGGAGTCGCCAATTATACTGAGAATTTTTAGTGTTAAATCTTTATTGATTGTGGTTAAAATCGGGTTTCACTTTTGTGATAAATCCACGTTTCCTAACACCCATTAAAGATGCAACATCCATATCTGATATTTACCGTTTATTAGTAAATTTCTTGTGTAAAAATTTGTTCTTAACTTAAAGAAGGAATTTTTAAATTTTTAGAGACTTTAAATCTTTATATAGTTAATGAGACAAAGGTAAAATTAAGAAGTCAATAAGTCATTAACGGATTTAGTTTTCTTCATTTACAATGATCATAGGTGTGTCTTTTTGACGGGGTTTAAGTAGTGTTTCCTTTTTTAGAGTAAAAGAGAAATAAAGTGGGTACTAAAGGAATTTCAGCCAAATGTCACCAAGTCGATAAGTAAGTCGTTTATCAATGACACGTCTGTGTTACAGAAGTCGCAAGGTTCTACTTAGTCTGTTAAGAGAGTGAAACTTATGGAGGTACGGACACATTTAGTGACACGATTTATCATTTCATTTAGTATAATATACAAAGACGTCAGATTTTATATAGATTTAATTTTAAATTATTTCCTTTTTAATTGTAAGACTAAAAACCCCAAATAAAACATATAGAATTAAAGGGTTTAGTTCGTTATAAAATTTAAGAGATCTCTATTATATAAAAGCAGTAAAAATTCTTATTTCACACAACTAAAACCATCTATCGGTTTATTGTCTTCATACTTCATAATACACAAAAGTACAAAGAAAACTGGTGTAGTTAAGTGTTATAGTCAGAAGAACCTTTCATATGACATCTGGTTCCTTTAGTAAACAAAAACTATTAAGTCAATGGTTTTCTCTTTTTCAATGGTTTTTTACGGTAAAAAATAAAGTTTTTATTTCGTTACTTTTAACAATCCCAAAATTACATCAGAAGTAAGAACTGATCCTCCCGTACAGTGGATTGAAAACATATGGGATTAACGAAAGAGACAGTGTTTTAAAATTAAAAATTTCATACGGAACTTCTATGACTATTATACCGTAATACAAATTGAGAAACTGAGTTCGGTTGGACCAAAGGTTAGGATGAAGATGGTGAACTTTCACTTCAGCGAGTCAGCACAGGCTGAGAAACGCTGGGGTACCTGACATCGGATAGTCCCAGGAGACAGGTACCCTAAAAGGTCCGTTCTCTCGACCTCACCTAACGGTAAAGGAAGAGGTCCCCTAGAAGGGCTGGGTCCTTAGCTTGGGCCCAGAGGGCGTAACATCCGTCTGCGAAATGTCAGACTCGGTGGTCCCTTCGGCCGTGGACACTTTTGAACTGACCAAAAAATTAGAGTCAAACCGATTTAATTTCTCTTAAATGATAGTTTATAGTTTTTCCATAGGTCTTCATTCCTCTAGGGACCCGTGTCGGAGAGAGGGAAGAAAAAAAAAAAAAAAAAAGACTACAAGAACTGTGCGGGTCAAGCTAAGAACCCGATCATTATTGTGTATACGTCCTCAAGACCCCTGATGTAACTGTCCTTCTATAGGTCTGTTTCTTTCCTTCGTCGAAAAAAAGTACAGAAACAGGTTTTCGACGAGGGGAGTGGACTGTTGTTGTTTTTTATATAGTTTCTGAAGGGGACCACAGAAACCACTCTTCGTCCAGTGTTCCAGTGGGAATTTGGTTAGTACAACCACCTTTCTCTAACAAATCGTTCACCCCTAGAAAGACTTCTTTCTAACCAAAGGACTCAGTGACCTTCTCTCAAACAAAACCTTTGAATTTGTTTCAACTCGAAGACACATTTACAACTGTCGACTGTAGAGAGTAATAGATAAACAACTGACCGATGGTTCCTTCAACTCCTAAATCATGAGGAGTGTGTGTGTGTGTGTGTGTGTGTGTGTGTGTGTGTGTGTGTGAAGAAGTTTGGTAGGTTTCGTACAGTCAAAATCAAACTTATTATAGATTCTAGACGTTCTAATACCGGTGTATTTATAATAAATGACAATTCGATCTATTAAATGAAACCAAAGTAAAAGAAAAAATATACGAAAGACGAAAAGGACCTCAATTATTAATAAATGTAAATTTTTTTTAATTGATAGAACAAAAGTCACGACATAAAAGATAGTAAAAGTAATCTAGAGCCAGGGACTCAGACATAGAGAGACAAAGTATAAGACGTCTCTTATTTAGAGGTAGGAGACCCTCCCATCCTTTCCCCCTTAAGTTCCCTCCCTATCCAAAGTCCGGTACGGTCCATCCTATCCCCTAGATGTATCTGGAAGGAGATGTCTGAAATTTCGTTAGAAAAGCGAATATCGGGATGTTGAGTTTGAGTATCAGGTTCCACAAACTAGTAAGGTTTAATACCCGGAAACCGATCATTCTTGATAAAACAAAGAACAACTTTAGGGACAAGACGTCCGTTAGTCTAAAGTCGAAGAAGGACGATTATGTCAATTATCCATAATAGGAATAATAGATAGATATAGTGGAAAACCCAAATGGGTAAACCTATAATAAGGAAGTGAACGTAAAATCACCCTAACGACCTCTTTCGTCTGTATTTGTGTGCACAAATTAGACGATACAAATTGGTCTAAAGACAAAGAATTGATGTCACTCTGAGTTGAAGGGGTAGTTATTTTACCCTTATAATTATGACATCATGGATCGAGTACCACACCAACTACCTAATTTCCCTTTTCGTACTTTTCAAAGTCATGTACGGAATTGTGTATCTTTCGTCGTTGAATTATAAATAATAACGTTCCAATATGTTCTTTATACATATGTTGTGAACGTATTTTATTTAGTGTGTATCCTTTTACATAAAGGGAGTCTGAATGGGTCGTTTATTAATAGACACAACAAATATTTATTGATATAAAGATAATAGTAAAGGATTCCTTTTTGATAACTAAAATTATTTTATTAAACACTCTTCCCCGTCTCTCGTCTGAACTTTTACTTAAATATTCACATAGATTATTAAGACTAAGACTCAGAAACCAAATAGTTTTTGACTGCCTGATGTGATCAGAACGGACTATCTTTTTTTAGTAGAGATTTCCTACATATTTCAGGTTCACTAGTTGTATAATAATTTCCATACAAGAATAATTTCACATACTAGTTCTACTTACATCAGTGATTTCCTACTTAAATCACCACAGACCTGTAAGGTGACTTTTTCCCTTCGTCAAGTAGTAGAATAGTGATTTCCCAAAGGGACTAGGACCGTCGACGTCGACGAGGGAGGGAAAGACGGAACTCACCATAAAGTAGACGTAGAGAAGTAGCAGAAACGATAGAGTCTCAAGTGTATGAAGGAGTGTGTACCCAATATAAGAGGAAACTGCGTCTCGGTCCGGACTAAGTACAAACATAAAGGGTGTTAGGACCGTATTTTGGGACTTTTGACGACTGCACGGTATTTATAGACTACTTACTTACTCGTGAAAATGAAGAGGGGGTGAAAGACAGTGTACATTTTTGGGTTAACTAAAAATTTGGTTCCAAAGTGATTAACTATGTAAAAATGAAATCATTTTGTCCTAAAACTGAAAAGTATGTACTAAAATTGGTGGGGCAGGACCTCACCCAACGGTAAGGGAAGAGGTCCCCTACAAGGACTAGGTCTCTACCTTGGGTCCAGAGGACGTAACGTCCGAAATGGTAGACTCGGTGGACCCGGGTGGGGAAAGGGTGGGGTCTACATTACTTAACAAATTAACTTGAAGACACAAAAATTAATGAGAGGAGAAAGTGTAGAAGTATATACTTAGTGGTAAAGAGGTCAATAAAAACCACGTCTGGAATTCTTTGACCACAGTTCGGACAGTGGTAGATAGTAAAACCCTTCTCACTGACAACCAGAAAGATGAAAAAGTCAGGACACTCCCAAAAAAAGGTCAGTTGAAGATTTGAAAGAGAGAGAGAAGAAAAAAAAAAAAATCAAATAAATAAATAAATAAATAAAGACCTTCCCTTCTACATAAAATAAAATAAAAAAAATTATTAAAAATTTTAAAATGAAATATTATGACATAACCAAAACGGTATATAACTGTACTTAGGTGGTACCCAAATGTACTCAAGGGTTAGGACTTAGAGGGAGGGTGGAGGGAGGAGTATAGTGGAGAGACCCAGTAGGGTCACGTGGTCGGGGTTCGTAGGACATAGGACATAACTTGGATCAGACCGCTAAGCAAAGAATGTACTATCATATGTACAAAGTTACAGTAAGAGGGTTTTGTAGGGTGGGAGAGGGAGAGGGTGTGTCAGGTTTTCTGACGAGATATGTAGACACAGAGAAAACGACAGAGCGTATGTCCCAATAGTAATGGTAGAAAGATGTAAGGTATATATACACAATCATATGACATAACCACAAAAAGAAAGACCGAATGAAGTGAGACATATTAGCCGAGGTCAAAGTAGGTGGAGTAATCTTACCTAAGGTTACATAAGAAAAATTACCGACTCATTATGAGGTAACACATATACATGGTGTCGAAAGATAGGTAAGTAGACGACTACCTGTAGATCCAACGAAGGTACAGGACCGATAATATTTGTCACAACGCTACTTGTAATCCCATGTTTAAAGAGAAAGTTAAGACCAAAGGAGCCACACATACGGGTCGTCACCCTAACGACCCAGTATTCCGTCAAGATAAAGGTCAAAAAATTCCTTAGAGGTGTGACAAGAGGTATCACCGACATGATCAAACGTAAGGGTGGTTGTCACATTCTCCCAAGGGAAAAGAGGTGTGGGAGAGGTCGTAAATAACAACATATGAAAACATAGTGTCGGTAAGACTGCCCGTACTTTACCATGGAGTAACACCAGAACTAAACGTAAAGAGACTATTACTCACTACAACTCGTAGAAAAGTACACAAACAATCGGTAGACATACAGAAGAAACCTCTTTACAGACAAATCAAGAAACCGGGTAAAAAACTAACCCAATAAATAAAAAGACCTTAACTCGACGTCCTCAACGAACATATAAAAACTCTAATTAAGAAACAGCCAGCACAGTAAACGATAATAAAAGAGGGTAAGACTTCCGACAGAAGTGGAACGAATATCAAAGGAAACAACACGTCTTTGAAAATTAAAATTAATCTAGGGTAAACAAATAGAAACGAAAATAAAGGTTATAAGACCCTCCACCTAGTATCTCCTAGGACGACACTACATACAGACTCTCACAAAACGGATACAAGAGGAGATCCTCAAACTATCAAAGACCAGAATGTAAATCTAGAAATTAGGTAAAACTCAAATAAAAACACATACCACAATCTTTCACAAGATCAAAGTAAGAAAATGTTCACCAACTGGTCAAAAAGGTCGTGGTGAACAATTTCTCTAACAGAAAAGAGGTAACATATAAGACCGGAGGAAACAACTTCTATTCCACAGGTATCCACACACCTAAAGAGAGACCCGAAAGATAAAACAAGGTGACTAGATATAAAGACAGAAACACGGTCATGGTATGACAGAACTACTGACACCGAAACATCATCTCGGACTTCAGTTCGTCCAACTAAGGAGGTCAAGGTAAAAAGAAAGAGTTTTAACGAAACCGATAAACTCCAAAAAACATAAAGGTATGTTTAACACTTTAACAAACAAGATCGAGATACTTTTAACGATGGCCATCGAAATATCCCTAACGTAACTTAGACATCTAACGAAACCCATCATATACGTAAAAGTGATATAACTAAGAAGACTAGGTACTTGTACCATATAAAGAGGTAGATAATCACAGGAGAAACTAAAGAAAGTGGTCACAAAATATCAAAAGATATATATCCAGAAATCAAAGAAATCCATCTATATAAGGATTCATAAAATAAGAAAAGCAACGTTACCACTTACCTTAACAAAGGAATTAAAGAAAAAGATGAAAGAGTAATAAGCACATATCCTTACGTTCCCTAAAGACACACAACTAAAATATAGGACGTTGAAATGATATAAGTAACTAATCGAGATCATTAAAAGACCACCTCAGAAATCCCAAAAGATACATCTCCTAGTACAGTAGACGTTTGTCACTCTCAAAATGAAGAAGAAAAGGTTAAACCTAAGGAAAATAGAGAAAAAGACGAGACTAACGACACCCGTTTTGAAGGTCTTGATACAACTTATCATCGTCATTTTCACTCGTGGGAACAGAAGAAGGACTGAGATCCCCTTTACGAAAGCTAAAAAGAGGTAACTCCTATTACAAACGACAGCCAAACAGTATATATCGAAAATAATACAACTCCATACAAGGAAGATAAGGACGAAAGACCTCTCAAAAATAGTATTTACCTACAACTTAAAACAGTTTNATACAAGGAAGATAAGGACGAAAGACCTCTCAAAAATAGTATTTACCTACAACTTAAAATAGTTTCCGAAAGAGACGTAAATAACTCTATTAGTATACCGAAAATGAAAAGTTAAACAATTACACCACTTAATGTAACTAACTAAACACCTATAACTTCTTAGGAACGTAGGGACCCTATTTCGGGTGAACCAGTATCACATACTAGAAAAATTACACAAAAACCTAAGACTAACGATCTCAAAACAATTCCTAAAAACGTAGATACAAGTAGTCACTATAACCGGACATCAAAAGAAAAAAACACTGTAGAAACAGTCCAAAACCATAATCCCACTACCACCGGAGTATCTTACTCAAACCTTCAAATGGAAGGAGACGTTAAAAGACCTTCTCAAACTCATTCTATCCACAATCAAGAAGAGATGTAAAAACCATTTTAAGTCGACACTTCGGTAGACCTGAACCCGAAAACAAACGACCTTCTAAAGACTAATGTCAAAGTTAAAGGTACGAACACTACTCAGACAATTCTAAAAAGATAAAGAAGGACAAAGTCAAAACCTTTCAACATGAAAAGATTCTTAAACAGGTAAAGAAGGTGTAACAGGTAAAATAACCGTATATTAACGACTATCATCAGAGAATACTAGGAAACATAAAGACACAATAGACAACACTAGAGAGGTAAAAGTAAAGATTAACATAACTAAACTAAAAAGAGGGAAACAAAGAACTACTCAGACGATTACCAAACAACTAAAATAAATAGGAAAGTCTCTTGGTCGAAAACCGAAACAACTAAAAACGACACCAGAGAAAACAAAGAAAACGTAAATAAAGACGGGATTAAAAATTCTAAAGAAAGGAAGATGATTGAGACCCCAAGAGGTTAAGAAGGAAAAGATCAACGAAATCCACATCTCAATCCAATAAATAAACTGAAAAAAGAACAAAGAACTCCATACGGACATAACGATACTTGAAAGGGGAATCGTGACGAAAATATCACAGGGTGTCCAAAACCCAACAACACAAAAGTATAAATAAACAAAGATACGTATAAAACTAAAGAAAAAACTAAAGAAGACACTAAACAACTAATAAGTCTTCGTACAACAAGTCGGAGGTATACAACCTTAAAAATTATCAAAAAGAGGACATTAACTCTAGATTAGTTAAGTAATACCAGTCTTTTCTACGAATCTTACTGAAGTTAAAAAAAAATTATATAGTTCCAATCTAAATACCGGGTCCTACACTAGATAGGACCTCTTCCAAGGTACTCGTGAACTCTTTTTCCACTTTAAGTAACAAAACCCCACTTTACAGGATATCTATAGTTAATCCAGATTGACCAGATAACAACGTAAATTTCAGACACAAATAAACAATTAAACGACAAATCAACTAGACAGGTATCCACACTCACACCCAATAATTTCAGAGGGTGATAATAACACAATAATAATTAAGGGGGAAAGTATGAACAATAGTAAACAGAATGTATAACACCACGAAGATACAACCCACACATATATAAATATTAACAATATAGAAGAAGAACCTAACTAGGAAACTAGTAATACATCACAGGAAGAAACAGTGAAAAGTGTCGGAAACAAAATTTCAGATAAAATAGACTATACTCATAACGAAGAGGAGGAAAGAAAACCAGAGATAAACGTACCTTATAGAAAAAGGTCGGGAAGTTAAAGTCAGACATACACAGGGAACAAAACTCCACCCAGAGAACATCTGTCGTATATATCCCCAGAACAAAAACATAGGCAAGTCGGTCAGAAACAGAAACCAACCCCGTAAGTTGGGTAAATGCAAATTCCATTAATAACTATTCATACTAAGACAACGGTAAATAAAATAACGAAACCCAAGTCCATATATGTGGGAAAAACACAAAGGACAGATCTCTTATAGGAAATCGTAAACAACCTCTCGACCAAACCACCACGACTTAAGAGAGTCGAGAATGAACAGAGATTTCGAAAAGTAAAGAGGAAGTATAAACTTACTCTAGGAACGACCCATGTCATTAGACCCGACATCCAATAACAGAAAGTAGTGAAATTCATACAGAACGGTAAGGGAGGACCGGACTTCTCAAAGATAACTTTCTAGTCGACAATAGGAATACCCTTAGGGGAACACACAATAAACAACAAAAAGGGAACTACGAAAATTATAAACAGGAAACACAAACTAGAAACAATTAAACTAATTATACACAGAACCCCACAAAACGGAACCCAAATAGGACAAACCTTGAGAGACACAAAGAACCTGAACCCACTAATAAAGGAAGGGGTAAAATCCCTTCAAAAGTTGATAATAGAGGAGTTCATAAAAGAGTACCAGAAAGAAAAACAGAAGAAGAAGACCCTGAGGATATTAAACTTACAACCTCGCAAAGTATAACAGGACCTCCAGAGACTCTAACAGGAATAAAGAAAATTAAGTAAAAAGAAAAAAGGAGAGACTAAGTAAATAAAGACGATTAGGATAGAGGACGGAGACAATAAGATGATAAACAACGGACGTCTCACAAAGACTAGAGTGAATAATGTAATAAGTAATATATAACTGACACAAAATAAAGAAGATCCAGGAACAATTTGGAAAGAACGTAGAAGAGTTAGGAACAGAGGTCCGATAAATAGATACTAAGGTAAAAGTAAAGTTCTAAAACCTAGTAAAAGTGATAGTAATAAACCTTAAGAAATAGTCCATCTAAGGGATAGAGAAGGAGAAAGCAAACCAAACCACCCGTAAATAGGACAAGGAAATGGACGACCCATAAGGAGACAGAGAAGTAGAACCAACATAACCACGTAAACCCCACCGGAAAGACATAAGGCCGTCAAACACCTCAAGAGAAATAATACCTCAAAGGAGCGACACCCATCCCAACATAGTCACCGAACAGTTCTAAAGAACCAATCCCTTCGAACATAACCTCAAGACCGCCCACCTCGACCTAAAGAAGAGAGACGTCACGTTACTTCACAGGTCATTACTCAATACTCTACAGTTAACAAAACCTCATTGAACTCGACGGACATATAACTTCGAGTCCTCACACAAGGACACAACGACCTCTTAAACGGACCATACAGAACGAGACCTGGAACAACCGGGAACCCACCACGAACCAAAGTCACATCCATACCTCCGCAAACTACTCGAGGATATCTAATTATAAGGGACATCAGTCCTCAAGAGACTACAAGAGTCCTAAACCTGAATTCGGAGGACGAGGACCAAAAGACAAAATAAAAATGTCATCGGAGTTCTGAAGAGGTAATAACGTCGTGACTACTATTTTGTAGATCCAATTTCTACTTTTTAAAGAGGTGTAACTCCCTATGGGTCTCTCCAAGTGTCTCAATGTACCTCTTCTCTTCTCCCTCCCCCCTCAACCTCCACTGACCTTACTCTACTCCACCCTAGTTTTCTCCTCTCTCGTTCGATCGGTCATTAGTGAAGGAATACACGCGAGGTGTCAGACCTGGCGAGTCTCTAGAAGTGTCTCAATATGTCTCTTCTCCTCTCCCCCCTTCCTCTGTCTCCACCGGTCCTCCTATTTTCTCCCTTTACTTTTCCTCTCTCTGTCTAGGTCGGTCATAGGTCAAGGGATTCACAAGAGGTAGCAGACCTTGTGTGTCTCTAAGTGTCTCAACCCATCTCTTCTCTTCCCCCTCCCTTCTCTGTCTCCGTTGGACCACCTCTTTTTCCTCTCAGGTTTCCTCCTTTGTCACCAGTTCGGTCATTAGAGTGAGAGTTCATTTTTACCTACGACTTCTTAGCCAAAGATTCCATGTTTTAACTATTGTTTATGGTTTTTCGTTTCTAATTTTTAGATCTCTTCTCCAACCTAAAAGTTTTTATGTTATAATTTCTTTTCTTCTTCTTTTCTTTTTTTTTTTCTGTGTTCTTAATAATTTTTTTGTTGTTGTTGGTGTTTCTTTATATATACCACAAACGAAGTTTTTATCCCAAAAAAAAAGAAACTTTTCATTATCCTCCAATATTTTTATTTTTAATTTCCTCTTTATCTCCTGAATTTTTAATTTTTACAATCTTGTTCCTTTCTTCTTTTTTGTTTTGGTTTGTTTTTCTTACTAGTATTTTTATCATTTCTATATAGACCGTGAAAGAAACCACAACAACACCCGTCACACCCCAGTCAAGTAAAAGTCTATTAAGGAACCAGGCCGAATATAAAGAATTCTAGATATCCGGGGAAGGATACATCAGTCATGATTACTGTCCCAAAATTAGATAACGTGGACAGTGAAGGTTCCGCCAAGGGAGACAAAATCGAAGACAAACGACCAGAGAAGTCACAGACTAAAGACGGAACTGTGTTCCTCCCGCCACCACCTGTGAAAAAAAAAAAAAAAATTCCGAGTGAACAAGACAACGTGACACTCCTCCCTCCCTACGACGTTTGTTTATTGTGACGGTACACGAACGTCACAGAGTCGGTGCGACCCGGACGGGGTCGAGTACCACGTGTGGTGAGTCCGAGATCAAACGAGACGGACCTTGGTAGACTCCGGTCGGGACTTGACGTACGTGGAGGGGTCAGATTCGGCGAGACCGAGTCCGTGAGTTCATTAGGAGTCTCCACGTCTGAGTCAACCCGGACGCAAAACACGGGAAGGGTCCAGGTTCATCGAGTCCACAAACCACTCCCGTCAACGACGCTGAATAACGGAAAGGGTAGAGACGACGAGTTAAAAGACCCTCATATTGACCGCGGGGAAGAGGTCACCTACCACTGACGGGTCTTGGGGTTCTTCAGAATCAATCGTTTCTTCAAACGAACGTCAAACCATCAATTACAGAGAGACCCCGACGTTAACGGGGGAAGGCCGGGAAGTCCGAGACCGACGGACAGTGGTCTCCCCCTACCAGACGTCGGCCGATTAAGACAAAGTAGGAAACAAGACACGAACCAGGACCTCCACAGAATACAATCTCGAAAAGTGCACCATCAATAGGGTGTCAGACCAAACGATCGGGTTCAATCAAACGAGACCAATGTGAGTCCCGTAAGGCCGGGCGGAAGCGAACGATCACCGCCTACGTCCGTAGACACGACGAAGAGGCGACCCCCTCAATGGTAACCCGAGTATTAGACAACCAAAATTAATAAATAAATAAAAAGGAGAAACAATACAACGGGAGACACGAAGGTTCCGAGCGGTGTCTGAGTCGTCGCTCTCACAAAGGACCACAAACCTTTGAAGAGAGAAAAATTCTGAGGGAAGGGTCCTGCCTCGAGGAAGGGATGGAGGAAACAGAGAAAATAGTAGAAAATATAAAAAAGGATGGACAAAAACTTCTGTTGCTAGACGAAAAGACCCACGGACTTTCCGTGGGAGACGGTCGTAAGTCTTCAACAAAACACCTTAAATGAGTCACGACTTTACAAGAAAACTACTTAAACACTCCCTCTTTCACCAGAGGGGCAGGATAAGGAGACGGTAGAAGGATTTGAAAGTAACAACAAGTCATCGAGTCACCACAGGTTGAGACACACTGGAGTACCTGACGTCGAACGGTCCAAAGAGACAGGAAGAGGTAGAGGGTCTCAAAAGAGTTTGAGTTCAGGTAACTCAACCACTACGGTAGGTTGGTCGAGCAGGAGACAACAGGGGAAGAGGACGGAAGTTAGACGGGGTTGTAGTCCCAGAAAAGATTACTCAACCGAGAAGTGTAGTCCACCGGTTTCGTAACCTCGAAGTCGAAGTCGTAGTCAGGAAGGTCACTTATAAGTTTCCAACTAAAGGAAATCCTAAACGACTAAACTAGAGGAACGACAGGTTACCTGAGAGTTCTCAGAAGTTGTGGTCTCAAGTTTTAACAGTAAAGAATTCGTGAGTCGGAAGAAATACCAGGTTGAGGGTGTAGGTATGTACTGATGACCTCTTTGGTATCGAGACTAATCTACCTGAAGACAACCCTTTCATTGTAGAGACGTAAAATTATACGACAGATCCACCAAGTACCGAAAAACAGGTTCCTCGTTCGCAGAAAATTAAAGTCCCGACGTCAATGGTAGACGTCACTAAAACCTCGTGTTCTTTCATTTCAGACAGTGATTAAGGTAACAAAGGGGTAGATAAAAGGTACTTCACTACCCTGATTTGCGACACTAGAATCGAAAAACTTACAACTCAAAATTCGGTCGAAAAAATAAGAGAGAAAGTGAAAGTAGTTCTCCGAGAAAGTAAGGAGAAGTGAAAGACGGTAATTCCACCACAGTAGACGTATAGACTCCGATAACTATAAAGAGATCCGTTAGAACTAAGATAGAACACGAAATAGGTCGAACCGTAAAGTGTACTACATGAGTCGTATATTCAATTTATTCGTTCCACTATATGTCGGAACTTCATGACGAAAGGGTCAAACCTTGGTCAGACGACAAGGGAAAGGTCAACGAAGAACTGGACGTATATCCAAATAGTCCTCCGTCCATTCCACCAGACCATAAGAGTAGAGAAATTCTTAAAACGTGTCAACACTAGGTGTCTCTGTTTACGAAATCACATTAGTTACTTCGTTTTATCTACGAAAAAGACCTTAAGGGAACGAAAAAGATACTAGGTTGACTACGGCAGTTAAACAAGAGACCAAGGAGACGGACAAGATTTGGGTCCAAATTGTAGATCTTTAAGAACCAAGTGCATGACAACTGTAGGTCGAACCTCTTAAAACTCGTAATGAAACGATCGTACACTTTACTCACATTAACACGTCATTAAACTTGTAAGAAACCGTAACGGGAAGAAACCCTAACCTTACTTTTGACTGGAAGATTTGAAAATAATATATGTTTTTTATTACGATCAAATGTCATAATATAACACTGAATGACACTGAATAACACTTTGAATCTTGAATAGTGTTTTGACCGTGAATTTTTAATTTTTGTGTTTTGTTTACACTATAAAATAGTCCTAACTGTGTTATACAATTACTCTCACCTTTTACAAAATAAACAAAAACCGATACAGTCCAGAATCAACACCGGGACCATACACCGAAGAGAGACCGACACCTCTTTGTCCGAATCAACGAACACCGTACTCCCTATAATCAAGGGGTTGGTCCTCAACTTGGGTACACAGAACGTAACCCTCCACCTAAGAATTGATTGTTTGGTTGTCCCTTTAAGCTTTTTATAAAAGATATCTTCACACAGAGGGTAAACCATTAGGTTTCAGTTACCTTTTTGTTCTATGTTGAAATCCCGTTGAAATGCTTTGATATGGACCAAGTATTTTGAAGAAAGACTAAAGTCATTTTGCATACGATCATGAAACATTTTAGACAAGTAGAACCGACATAAAATAATTATTGAAAGGACTACAGTACTACTAAAGGAATCTTCTGGAAGTAAAAGTATAGTCGACAAATGGTATATTATGACGACGAAGAGGTACCATATCTTAATACCTTAAAAAAATTTTGTTTTCAACATATACAAAACTCCCTGATTTATACATCTCAAATCCTGAACACCTGTGTCTCCCCCTTTCTCACTCACCCTACTTAACCCACGTATCGTAACTGTATATATGTACTGGTACACATCTTCCCGAAGGGACCACCGAGTCTCCAATTTCGTAGACGGGTGTTACACCCTCTGAGTCCAAGCTAGGGACCCAACCCTTCTAGGGGACCTCTTCCTTTACCGTTGGGTGAGGTCATAAGAACGGACCTCTTAGGGTACCTCTCTCGTCGGACCATTCGATGTCAGGTGCCCCAGCGTTTCTCAACCTGTACTGACTCGCTGAAGTGAAAGTAATCATGAAGGGACCACCGAGTCTGTCATTTCGTAGACAGATGTTACACTCTCTGGACCCAAACTAGGGACCCAGCCCTTCTAGGAGACCTTTTCCTTTACCGTTAGGTGAGGTCATGATAACGGACCTTTTAGGGTACCTGTCTCCTTGAACCTGTCAGGTACCCCAGCGTTTCTCAGCCTGTGTTGACTCGCTAAAATGAAGTGAAGTGAAGTACACATTTTATCCATCGATCACCCTTCGACGAAATATCGTGTTCCTCCATTTGGACGACGAAACACTGTTAGATCTCACTACCCTGACCCCCTTCCAAAGTTCTCTCTCCCTCATATACATATGTATATTGACTGAGTTGAACAACATGTCGTCTTTCATTGTTTTACAACATTTCGTTAATATAGGGTCAAAAATCTTTCCACACATTTCAAATTAAACCCCGGTACCTTTAAAACCGAAGGGACCACCGAGTCTACCATTTCTTAGGTGGACGTTACGTCCTCTGTGTCCAAGTTAGGGGCCCAGTTCTTCTAGGGGACCTCTCCCCTTAAAATTTATTATAAATAAACAAGTAAAATTTCATGGTTACTTTTTGAGTAATATACATTGTAGTTACAGTATAAAATACTTTTTTGATATAAAAGGTATCGTTTTTCAAATCATGTTTCTTACTATTCATAAAAATTATACACTGAATTATCTTTTGTCGATCCAAGAGTATTGAAAAAGATGTAAGTTGAACATCATTACAAAAACGAAAATCCAACTTAATATACCTCCTATAGATCAGAGTGTGTTTACGTATCAGACTTTTCTCTTCTAATAACATTAACTGAAAAGTATGAGGAGAAACTACGGTGTAGTTTTAAACTTTTCATCATCAAAGACTTTTTAATCGACGTTTCACTTTAGACTTTTGTACAGTCACCTGAAAACCGTGGGTAATATAATTTTAGGTGAACAGATAAAAGTGAAACTCACGTAGAAACTAGGTATAATATTGTAACACGTAACCTTTAAACTTTATTTAACCAGTAAACTCAATACGTCGACAAAGGTTATATATCACCTTGGGGGACGGGGACCGCTCACCTTTTAAATCATAATAATACTTTTATCAAAACCGAAAAACAGCAGACATACCAGAACACCAATTTTACCGTCCTAGAGTATAGTCTAAGAACCTATACTGATAGTGGGGACGGTGGGACCCTTTTTAGACATGCATGTAAATGATACCCTTATTATTTTTATTGAAGTAGTGATTCTGACGACAATACAACTTTATTTTATTATGTACCTCGTGTGACTGTGTGACATTTATTGGTTCTTACTAGTAAGAAAAGTGTAAGAAAATTAAAGATTTAAAGAAGACACAAAAGAAATGTGAAATACATAAATAAATAAAATAAAAACCGACACTACCCAGAAGTAACGACGTGTCCGAAGGGAGATCCACTCTACTCGTCCCCAATGAGAAGCAACTTTACGTGTCCGAAGAGTATCACCATCGAAGAGAACAACGGTTCGTACCCGAGATCCACCCGTCTGAAGTCATCGACCCCGTGCGTCAAATCAACGAGACGTCACACACCTTAGGAGGACCTGGTCCCTAGTTTGGACGCAAGGGACGTAACCGTCCACCTAAGAATAGGTGACACAGTGGTCCCTTTCGGAAGACGTAAAAGATAAAGATAAGAGCCAGAAATAAAAATTGAGTAGAGGTGAAGACTAGAGACTGTAATCTCCATATACACTGGAATCCAGTTTGGATCTCTTTTAGAAGTTTCTACTTTTAGAAGTCGATTTAGGTTTTACCTTCCGGTTCTCCGTTCTCTTACGTACGAAAAATCCTTTACTCTAAATATCTTGAACCTTTCGTTTCTTTTGCTCAGAATTTGAAGGTTCCTACATTTTCAAAGTGGCTCTTTCCTCACTGAATAATTCCCATAAAGGAATAATTCCTTTCATACATTGTATAAGACTCCGTAGAGATCGAAAAGGATCCCACAGGAACCCGTAGACATATTATCCTTCGTCTCAAAGAGTAAGTCCGCGGAACCAAACTACTTAGTGAACCCTTTTCGTAATATAGTTGGACTCCTTTTACGAACACAAACCGAGGACTCGGTATTTTTTGTTTGTTTTTTTGGACTAAAGTCGAGAAACAGTCTTTAGACTGAGTTTGACCCAGGTTCAAAGGACAAAATCGACGATAACGACACATTGTCTAGTGGGAGTTTAAACCGTCCCGTGAAATTTTGTCGGTAAAGTAATTCGAGTTTCTAAGAGGACAGTTCTTAAGTCTGTCCCGTGTCATATTTGTCGAACTGAGACGAAGAGGTACAGACCTGGGGTCGACCTTTCTAGACTTCTGACCCTCCTTGGGATGTCTCGACCTTAGTCGATTCCCGAGTAAATGAGAGTAACGACCCGAATCGTGGATACGTACCACAAAGGTACCCAGACTCCGAGAGTGTTGTACCGTCCACCAGTCCGAACCGTGTCCCTGAGTCCCGTTCCTAAGGTAATTTGTTGAATCTTCGACGTTATAGAAAGTACCGTGTCAAAGTGTGTAGTGCGTCATAGTGAGGGTGGTGTAACCTAACCAACTTTGTCAGGTAGTGTTCTGACGGACCTAAGTTCACCTTTCCTGTATCTGGGGTGGTGAGTTGTCCTAATGACAGTTTCTCGAAACACTGTTACAAAATTTTGACGGACTCAAGGTCTGTTACCTTTAATAAGAGACCTCACATTCCATTTCTTGTCAGATTGGGACACTTGAACCTGGACACTTACTTCTTATTTGTTCTCTGCGTTGTTTTCCGAAGTCCCGGGTCCCTCATTCTACCTCTCAACCTGTCGACTCCTGGACCGACCTGGCCCGACGTGTTCCTAATCCCAAGAGACCATCGACTCGACACAAACTGCTCTAGCTTACTCTTTCAAACCGTTCCTTTTACCTTTTTATTTCATCTTTGTTTTATTTTAGGGAGTATTAGGTTAGTGAGTCTTTTTCACTGGTCTCAAATGTAAGACTACACAAACAAAGTCGTAACACAGACGTACATACACTCATTCTTACAAATACTCGATACGCTCAAACATACACACGAGTATGGATACACACACCCTCGTACGTACAGTTGGTTGGAACACTAGTATGGTATATTAGTCAAAACATAGAACAGAAATTGGGTTCTCAACTAAATAAAGAGTGACCGTAGAGCGAGACTTGTCTAAATATAAAATCGAAACAAAGACGATTTAATCGATTCAATTAGAACTATCTCAAGAGAACACGGATTCAAAGACAAAGCCACGGGTCTCAGTTATCGGACGACGACGACGATTCAGCGAAGTTAGTACAGGCTGAGACACACTGGGGTATCTGTCGTCGGGTGGTCCGAGGTGGCAGGGACCCTAAGAGGTCCGCTCTTGTGACCTCACCCAACGGTAAAGGAAGAGGTCACGTACTTCCACTTTTCACTTTCAGTTCAGCGAGTCAGCACAGGTTCAGAAGTACTGGGGTACCTGACGTCGGATGGTCCGAGGAGGTGGGTACCCTAAAAGGTCCGTTGTCATGTTCAATAATAACAACAATCCACCAAATCAACGATTCAACACTGGATGAGAACGATGGGGTACCTGTTTCCTCGGACCGTCCGATGTCAGGTACTCTAAGAGGTCCGTTCTTATGACCTCACCTAACGGTAAAGGAAGAGGTCCCCCAGAAGGGTTGGGTCCTTAACTTGGGTCCAGAGGACGTAATATCCGTCTAAGAAATGGTTGACTCGATGTTCCCTTCGGGTAATCAACAATTCATAAATGGTTAAACTTATTTTCAGTGATTAATAAGGACACGTACTTGAAGTCCGAGTTTATGTGAAACGGTCTGGGACGGTAGACATTAACTGTACCGTAAGGACTTTGTTGTTGTTTCTTCTGTTCTTTTTCAATGTTTGTAGTGAGGAGGGAAGGTCTTTGATAACTGTAACGGGGTCCAAGTAATAAAGTGAGGGATTTTTAAGAGGAATAAAAGGGGAACATTGTTACAGGTTTTGTTATATCATTTGAGGATAGAGGAGTTGGCCATCGAAGTAGATGGTCGTTGGGTAACAAGACTCTACTTTTTTTCTCAGGTTGATTGTAGAGGATTCGAGGACACGGATGAAGACTCTGTAGACAAACTAAGGATTAGGGTCAGTAGTCGTTCTCGGATCCGTCTTTCCTAAAGATGTCTCGTTTAACCCTTCCTCTTTTAATAGCACTCTGAACATAGTGTCCTCTTTTCGATATCGGTCTTCAATCTATGTCATTCTCGGGAGACATACTTACTCAAAACAAGGGTCTCATACAAGTATTCAGGTTAAACAAAAATTCAACTTACTTCAATCGGGTCCATGGGTTGATTATGTTAACCGATATATCATCATCATATGACATTATCAAAATATTATTTGTTTTTTGTTTGTAATTTTTTTTTAAAAATTAGGGTATCATATCACGGTACTTTTCATGTCATTATGGAACATTGTCGACCGTATGTCCCCGACTGTAGTTCACTTGTCCGTTCTTCTCAATAACTAACCTCCTCTACCCTTTACCATCTCGACTTCGTAGCAGTCGTTATCCTCACCTCCCGTTCGAGGTTAAAGTGAGTACGGACTACAACTACTGTGTCTAAGACCAAGGAACAACCTTTCTCTATGTACGAATGTAGGAACTCTCAAGTGTTGAACTTCTAAGTATACATCTCCTGAATGACATAGAGAACGGTTTTCCAAATTTTCTTGTATTCTCGTCTCTCAGATCGACTTATACATATCGACTGAGAACTCGTTGTGTCTATACTGGACGTACCTAGGTGAGACACGACATACATGACACGACACGAATCAACGAGTCAGTAAAGACTGAGAAACGTTGGGGTTCCTGACATCGGGTGGTCCGAGGAAACAGATATCCCTAAGAGGTCCGTTCTTGTGACCTCTCCCAACGGCACGGAAAGAGGTCCCCTAGAAGGGTTGGGTCCCTAACTTGGGTCCAGAGGACCTAAAATCCGTCTAAGACATGACAGACTCGGTGGTCCCTTCGGTGAGATGTACTCCACAAAAAAAAAAGGATGATTTATTACACGATGTCATGATGTGACAGACCAACCAACTTAGATTTTCTACACCTTGAGTCCGATTCCTCCCAGGTGACATTTCAACATCAACCTAAAAGGTGAGACACGTCCCAACCACAGAGTTAGAAGACGTGACTAGTTACTAGTTGACATATTACATAAAAAATTGTTTTTTAATAAAATGTACCGATTACTTATAAAGGTTTACTCATCACACAGAGTAAGTTCCATCGGTCGTACCGAGATGTTAAAAAGATTACTACGATACGATTAAGTATAGGAAAATTTAAGGAGAAAACTTTACTAGAAGTGTCTCCGATTACATAATAAAACAGATAAAAGTAACCGTAAATAAGTTGTAAGTAATCAGAGACGAAGAACAACCAGTGACGACATCCGTTATTCCAACATCACTATTTATACTATATGTTTTAGGGACGGACGAGTCATTAATAATATTTGTTCGTTTATAAAAACTACCATGATCCATGACTGTTACTCTCCTACTAAACCCTTATAAAATCTATCCCCCCAATCCCACACGGAAAGACTCCTTCATTTGACACTTCTCTTCCCCTTTTATTTGAATTCTAGAACCTTCTTACCGGGTCTCTCCTTCGTGTCAAATGAAACTGAATACCTATTTACCTTTCGATGACGTCCCAAAAGTCTTTCGTCAAAGAATTAAACCTATTAGAAATTCTCGTCTAAACTCATTTACAGTACTCACTAAGTCACCTTAGTATCTCAAATACCATGTTTGACTCAAAACACCAAACCCTTCATTAAAAATTTTCTACTAAAAGTTTTGACACAATCACTGGTTCTGGTGTCTTCAAAGAGGTGTGGCCGGAGTGGGAGACACTCTATGTAACATATTTATGCCACCTTCATCTACATGTGGTGACAACTTCTATATATATTTATATATTATAAATTACTCCCGTCTGTACGAACATTTCTTAAATCACATTCCTTGACTTGTATATTTAACATACATTGATCTATTATACAAACTCTCTTCCGTTACCGTGGGGTGAGGTCATGAGAACGGACCTTTTAGTGTACCTACCTCCTCAGACCACCCGACGTCAGGTACCCCAACGATCCTCAGCCCGTGTTGACTCGTTGAAGTGAAAATGAAAAGTGAAAGTACGTAACCTCTTCCTTTACCGTTGGGTGAGGTCATAAGAACGGATCTCTTAGGGTCCCTACCCCCTCGGACCACCCGACGGTAGATACCCCAGTGTGTCTCAGTCTGTGGTGACTTCTCTGAATCGTGGTCATCGTCTATTATACCAAATAAAGTAACGAAAAGAAAAGAAAACCCTTCCCAAACTTTTACGGGATCCGAAGGGACCACCGAGTCACCATTTTCTTAGGTGAACCGTTGAATGGTTCCGTCCTCTGTGTCCAAGTCAGGGATCCACCCCTTATATGGGACCTCTTCCTTTACCGTTGAGTAACGTCATAAGAACGGACCTTTAGGGGTTCCTGTCTCCTCGGATCGACCGATACCAGGTAACCCAGAGTTTCAGTCTGTGTTGAATCTCTGATTTGTTGTTGTTGTTGTTGTTTATACGGGAAGTTAAAATAAAAAAATCAGAAGTACTGTTGACAATATCATATGAACGGAGGTCTCGAATAGGTTTACTAGTGTATCAGGTCAAATTTCCTCGGTTTACATTACGTCAAAGGAACTTGAGATTTTCGTCTTCACTAAGACCAAGCAATCGCTCTGAATTTGATCGGTTAGATATTTGTATCTCTCTGTACCGTAGGTATACGTAAAAAAAGGTAAAGTATCTGAAATGGTGAGTCTGAAACCCCTAGAAGGGTATTCAAACACTGAGTAGGAACCAAGTCTACTGAATTACGAAGGTAGATTGGTTCCCTTCCCTTGTACTAGTAAATTGTTTAGGTGTTAGGGGTCAATCCTACGGTCCTCGGAGATTTCTTTACTTAGAACACCGAACCGTGAACGGTAGAAAAGAAAAAAGAAATTTTTTTTTAGTTACGAATGTCAACCGGTTGATTGATCGTAAAGAAAGTAGGGAACTCCCATAAAGACCTGGTCAAACGAAACGATAGAGTATTGTCTGATGTTTTCTCTCACCGATTCAAAGAAACATATGTATGTCGTTTCGTTCGACATAAGGACAAGGGGAAGTAGAACATGAATCATTTTTACGACTACGAATTTTATCAGGTCAGAAGACGTGTATTTAGTAGAGTAACTTTAAGAATATAATTGTTACGATAGTTTTGTTCAGTCCTTAATACCAAAATTAAAATGTCTACACCTTTACCTCCTCATGTTCTGAAAATAAAAATCGACTCCCAGTGAATAATTATCCAATTGTTCCATGAGTCTCACTTTATACCTAGGGTGTTTCAGATCATGTAAGAAGACTATGTCGAGTGCAGAGATGTCTTTTGTGGGTTATGCATGGAATATGTTCGAAGGGGTGAGACTTGACTTATAATCTACGACATACGTTAAATTCATAAGGACAAAAGAATAAGACATAAACACTGGATATCTCCACTAAACACACCAATTACTTTTTAAGATCTGTTAACTGTTCGACCGTCTCTGTTATCACGCAGAAAGAGAAGTTATCTGGCAACTGACTTCCACTTAGACACTGGAAGTAAACTTTGACTACGACCTTCTTCGTCAATCCTCTATTTAAATGGGTTTAAGGATCGACTTGTGATTGTCCGATACAGAGGACTTCGACTGTAAAGGTGTACTTAAGATTTTCGTCCTATTATGGATGTCTTTCTGAAGATTACCAAGACGTGTGTGTGTATGTGTGTACGTGTGTGTCCGATTGGGTAGTCAATAAAAAGAACTAAAAAGATAGGACACACCAAGTCTTTTTTTACTCGTTGTAGACTTTCATCCAACTAAATCAACCGACCTTCCTCCTATCTAACTCCCGCCCCACCCTCACTGTCCTCGTCTCAAACCCCTCATTGTCCGAATAAATAACTTAACCCACCTCTTAGGTCGTTTCTTTGACTCGGTTCACAATATTTTGGATGTTGATAACCCGATCTCCCTACTTACTTCTTCTGAGGCCAACAAAATGACCTGTAATCATTACACTGGAGAGAAACGAAGGAGGAGTTCCTAAGATGAAAGAATTTCGAGGAAATGTATGTTTCCAAATGTAATGGCAAGACACTCGAAACCTTACCGTAAACGAAACAAACGTCCTAACGGTCTAAAGTGTTCACTTTTATGTTTTTAGGGTCAATTTACATTCACAGGATATTTGTGACTTATTATAACACACACACTCAGAGTTTATAACGTGCCCTATTAGAAAATGATTTTTGACTATAAACGTTAATATTAAATTAATTCCTTATAGAACATAAAATAGATCGTTGGAAAAACAAATCGATTCTGTACCTTTGTTCATTCTGTCAAAAAATAGCCGAACATACGTTTAACCTCCCCTCAAAGGACCTCCGGACCTCCGTCATTGTCGACAACGGTTCGAACCGACGTGTGTAATCTTAGTGGGTTCCTTGAGGTCTAAGACCACGTCAACGAGACTCTAAGTCGTCCGTACCCTAAAAAAAGTTTTGGAAAGTCCACTGTGACCTTGTTGTTCCTCGATTACTGACTACAGGTCACTCAAAGTAGGACATGACATGTTGTGTCTTTAGATTCCCTAAACAACTTTTGTAAGTACGGGTCTAGAATGGGGTCTCGTTAATTTGGTGACAGATTCCCCTGTCGGGGAATCGGGTAACGTCAATTCCTTTTCGAGAGTCATTTAAAGTTACGAGGAAGTCTAAAGTCAAGTAAAGTCAAGTCAGTGAGTCAGGTCGATATCCTTTGAAAAATTCAAATAGAAAGTAAAAAAATTAATACATTTTAATATTATTACTAAATAATATTATTTAGGTTCGTTATTTTCTCGTAGATTTTATTTATACTTCCTGAAGAGACCACCAGGGTTACGTCCCTGGGGACCAAGTTAAGGACTAGCCCCTTGATCTAGGGTGTACGGTGTCATTTCTGGGCTGTGTCAATTTATTTCATTTTCATTATTATCAGCCTCTTCCGTTACCGTGGGGTGAGGTCATGAGAACGGACCTCTCAGGGTACCTGCCTCCTTGAACCACCCGACGTCAGGTACCCCAGCGATTCTCAGCCTGTGCTGACTCGCTAAAGTGAAAGTGAGAAGTGAGAGCACGTAACCTCTTCCTTTACCGTTGGGTGAGGTCACAAGAACGGACCTCTTAGGGTCCCTGGCCCCTCGGACCACCCGACGGCAGATACCCCAGCGTGTCTCAGTCTGTGCTGATTTCGCTGCATCGTCACCGTCTTCGTTATTATTATCATTTTTATTTTTACTTGAAAGGGTTAAGATTAAGGGTCTCCATAGTTGATAATTTTGGAACTACAAAAAGGTCGGGGTTCCTTCCTCCTTCGTTGATGTCCGTTCAATATCCACAGAAAATAGAAGATTTCTTCACCGGTCCGAAGTGTACATTACCTGGTCTTGAAACGGTGTAGTGGTACGATTCTTTTATAATTCTAATAAGTTCCGAAGGGACACTAAGTCACTTTAGTCTTCTCTTCTTCCACTCTTCTCTAAACTTCCTGTCTTGTGGGAGATGAGGTTAGTGGGAGGTGAGGACCGCAGGGTACACTACCACGACCGTGACTTCTTACGAGGACCGGCAAGAGACAGGGGAGTAAGTGAGCGGAGCACCTCGCCTTACTAGATGGTCGATCACTCAAACTTTTTTCCTTGACCTGTCTTTGTCAACAAACAAAAACGGAGAGAAACCCCTCCGTCGGACAGACATCCCTCGTGTGTAAAAGTGGAGAAGATGATCCATTCAAAACATCCAGTTCAAAGGTGGTCCCTGGGGAGGACAAATGGTCGAGACGGACTCCGTCCCTCGGCTTGACTGATATCACGCACGTACGAGTCAGTATAGGCTGACAAGGAGTAGGGTACGAGACATCGGACCGTCCGAGGAGACAGGTGTCCTAAAGAGTCCGTTCTTACAACCTTACCCAACGGTAAAGGAAGAGGTCCTGTAGAAGGACTGGGTCTCTAACTTGGACGCAGAGGACGTAACCGTCCGCCTAAGAAATGATGACTTGGTGGACCCTTCGGGGTTGACTAAGATTTGGATAACAACGGTCTCTTGAGGTGTACAGGAACTTTGTCGGAATAGTTCTATTTTTCTTAAAGACGAAGGGAGGGAACAGATGAAGTGTCACTTAAAGTAAGTGTTTTATTTAGAAAGTTTTGTAGTTGTTATATTTATATCAAAGAGAAACTTTCAATATCTCGATAGTCACTTCTGTTACTGTATTCGAGAGGGACTAAAGGTATAGGTCCGTTCAGGGTACCGTCACAGAGTTTGTTCATGGTACTTGAACAACATTTGTCCTTATATGTTTTAGTATACCTCTCTCTGTATGTTTGTGTCTTTTGTGTCTCTTTTTATTTTTTACCAGATTTATCATCTTTTTTATTACTACTGTTGAATTCCCCCATTTTATCTACGACTCGTAACGGTCCTTATTAGGAGAAAGGACAGTGAGGTAGGTGGTCTAGGGACTTATTTTATACGACTGTAGGGGTCGGTGCAGTAGACAAGATACAGTAGACAAGATACAGTAGACAACCCGGTCGTCCGTCTAGTTCTGTGTAGACCCGTTCTCAACATAAGTTAACGGATATACAGACGCAAAGGAAAAGGAATGGGTCATATTCCCACTCTAACAGAAACGTATTGACTACAAGGTGAAACTTGGGTTTTAATATAAAGTAGTTTCATTCTTTTGAAAAGTTTATTACTTATCTGAAAATGGGTTTTTTTTTCTGTATAAAATTATTCCTTTAACTTGAGTCTAGACTCACCACTGATATCTTCTATAGTATCATAGTCACCTATTTACCTATTTATTCATTTGGAGATACAATGAGTACTGTATTTATAAAATTTACAAAAATTTTCAACAACCAAAATATTGTAACATTAAATCAAAGAGGAAACATCAATCTACTGGACATACTTTAATCATACCACATTACTTCATGACATCTAAGTCATTCGGACACGAATTTTTACTAAATCTTGTAATCTTTTAGAAATTTGACCTAAAATTAAAAAATAACGAATTTTCATGTCACGATACTTTTTACAACGCAATTTTATAAAATTTAGCCACGATTTAAAGACGACATCATCTTCCTTTATCCTTATTTCTTACCTCTAGACCCTTGAGGAATCCTCAGGTCACTAATCCTAAGTCGGGAAAGTAACGACACCGGGACCCTAGTTAGGGATCAACCCTTTGATTCTAGAGTGTTCGGAGCACCATATCGTTTTTTCACACACACTCTCTCTCTCTTTCTAACCTCTATCAAAAAGAAGACCAAAATCATAATTACGGTTAACGACCACATTGAAACTGATGTACTGGTTCCCAAAAGAGTTAAAGAAACGAGTATATAATCTTATGTCCCGTCAATCAGGAGTTACGAGAAGATTGAGATTTCAGGAGTCTAAGATTTTCAATGTCTAATCATGGTTATATAATAGCCTACTTTTTTTACTCGTGTTAAATGATTTCTTTAGGTACTCGACCACGACGGGGGATATCACCCGACTTTTCCCACACGACATTTTGATCTATTTATGCAAAATAGTAAGATTGACGTAAAGAGACCATGGGAGATACACAACTAACAACGTTTTGGTTCCAAAACAAAAACAAAAACAAAAACAAAAGAACATTTGAAGATTGAGACAAAAATACAATATTCTTTTTAATTTTTAATTTAGTATAAATTACGAACAATCGATTCTGTTAAACTCGTTGTACAAAGGAATTTTGACAAGTTCCCTTTTTCTTACAAGAAGGACGACGACGACGATTCGTCGAAGTCAACACAGGCTGAGACACGTTGGGGTATCTACCGTCGGGTGGTCCGCGGGGGTAGGGGTCCTAAGCGTCCTTTCTTGTGACCTCACCCAACGGTAAAAGAAGAGGTTACGTACTTTCGCTTTTCACTTTCACTTCAGAGAGTCAGTACAGACTGAGAGCCGCTGGGGTACCTGACGTCGGATGGTCCGAGGAGACAGGTACCCTAAAAGGTCCGTTCTCATGACCTCACCCAACGGTAACGGAAGAGGTTTACAAGAACTTTAAAGGGGTTTATTTAAATAGACTCGGACTTAATGTCTTCTTGACCGTGGTAAAATAATAAAAACGAAAATTTATAGTATCAAAATAACATGAACCCAAAATTTTGTAAAAGTAACTTTATCAACTGAGTGTTAAGACACAATCAAAGTCCACATGTCGTTTCACTAAGTCAATGTATATAAATATATTTATATACACATATATATTAGATAGATAGGTATATTTATGAAAAATCAAAACAAAACAAAAAAAAAGGTAATCTCGGCCGTGGTAAAATTTACTTAGTGAGTAATAGATTGGTTTCATAGTCCTTGTGATTTGTTTAAAATCACGACGACCTCTCCGTCGCCCCACAACCCTGAGAGAGGTCCTTTTATCCGCAATCACCTAAAGTGTGAGGGAGAGACGGGACTATCGTGTCGTCCCGTATACACCTATACTGTGTGAGAGTGACGGAGTGATTTCGACCGTCCCAACTCTTCGACGTCGCCGGGCACGAGGGACCCAATCTGGTCACCTGGGTACTCGCACTCAGCAGTGTAGTAAGAGGGTGAGAAAACGATTTCGGACGTCAGTGGGTGTGTTTTCGGAGAGAGAACGACGTACTGGCTTCGACCGTCCGTCCGTGTCAGTTCCTCAAAAAGGGTGACGGAACGACCGTCACACTACACTGAGACTTTCATTTCGTTGACTTGTTTTTATTAATTCACCATGATGTAGTCTCGAAGACGTATCGTTTCCTTTGGTAGTTGTTTTACTTCCCTGTCGGATGACTTACAGTCTTTTAGAAACGTCTCGTATATAGATTCTATGTTTTTCTTAAGTATTTTGAGTTATCGTTTTTCGGTTTGATACGCGTCTCTTATACTTATCTATAAAAAGGTCTTTTCTATACGTCTACCAGTTGTCCGTGTACTTTTTTAAAAGTCGTAGGGATTAGTAGTCCTTTACACTTAGTTTTGGTGTTACTCTGTAGTGGAGTGTGAACAGTCTTACCCCTAGTTATTTTTCTGCTTTTTATTGTTACATTCTCTCCTGCACCTTATTTCACTAGGAAGCACATGTCAACCACCCTTACATTTAACCATGTCAGGGATACCTTTTATAACACCTTCAAGGAGTCTTTTCATTTTTGTCTTGATTGTATGTTGGATCGTTAAGATGAAGAACCATAAATAGGTTGTTTTTGTGATTAAGTTTTTTCCGTGTACGTGGGGGTACAAGTGACGTCGTAACAAAAGTTATTTATCAATTGTGGATACCTTTATTGGATTCGTAGATGACTTTCTACTTCCCGATTTCTTTAACATCATATAGATATAGAAGTATATCCATATATAGAGATAGGTGGATAGGTGTACATGTGTTACCTTATGATGAGTCGGTACTTGTCTTACTTTAGAACGGTAAATACTTTTATACCTACCTGGAATCCATTAATACGATGTCTTTAATCAGTCTGTCTCTTTCTATTGATGACTTACTAAAGGAAATATACGTCTTAGATTTTTTGTTTAGTATAACGACTGTTTCTAGACAGATCAGTTTCGATACCAAAAAGGTCATCAGTACATACCTACACTCTCAACCTGGTACTTCTTCCGACTCACGATTTCTTGACTACAAAGACTTAACACCATGACCTCTTCTGAGAACTCTCAGGGAACCTGACGTTTTAGTTTGGTCAGTTAGGATTTCCTTTAGTTAGGACCTCTAAGTAACCTTCCTGACTACGACTTCGACTTCGAGGTCATGAAATCGGTGAACTACTTTTCTTGACTGATTGACCTTTTCTGGGACTACGACCCTTTCTGACTTCCGTTTTCCTCCTCACCGTCTCCTACGTGACCAATCTATCGTAGTGGTTGAGTTACCTGTACTCAAACTCGTTTGAGACCCTCTATCACTTATTGTCCCCTCTGACCATACGACATCAGGTACCTCAACGTTTCTCAGTCTGTGTTGAATGCTGACTTGTTGTTTTTTGTTTTGTTTTTAGTATCCATGTCTCTTATCTTACCACCAAAGGTCTCCCCTCTCCTTTCATCACCCGTTTTATCCACTCCCCACAGTTCTATGTGTTTGAAGGTGAATACTTTATTTATTCAGCACCCGTGTATTACGCGTCGTACCATTGACATCAGACATTGTGACATGACGTCCCGTAGGAACTTTCAACGGTTCTCTTATTTAGAATTTTCAATTAAAAATACTACTGTCTATCTTTGATGTTCGTATGGAGTAAAATGAAGTGAAATAATACGAAACGTCTATGATGTAAAAAATGTTTAACGCCCAAATACCGTTGGAACATATCTACCCCTTTGTCACCTTTACCACAGTCTGAAATAAAAAAACCCGAGGTTTTAGTGACATCTACCACTAACGTCGGTACTTTAATTTTCTGTGAACGAGGAACCTTCCTTTCAATACTGGTTGGGTCTGTCGTATAATTTCTCGTTTCTGTAATGAAACGGTTGTTTCAAGACGGATCAGTTCCGACACAAAAGAAGTCATCAGTATATACCTACACTCTCAACCTGATATTTCTTTCGACTCGTGACTTCTTACCTACGAAAACTTGACACCACAACCTCTTCTGAGAACTCTCAGGGAACCTGACTTTCCTCTAGGTTGGTCAGGTAGAATTTCCTCTAGTCAGGACCCACAAGTAACCTTCATGACTACAACTTCGGTTTTGAGGTTATGAAACCGGTAGACTACGTTTCTCGACTGAGTAACCTTTTCTGGGACTACGACCCTTTCTAACTTCCGTCCTCCTCTTCCCCTGTTGTCTTCTACTCTACCAACCTACCATAGTGGCTGAGTCACCTGTGCTCAAACCCATTTGAGGCCCTCAACCACTACCTGTCCCTCCGGACCGCACGACACCAGGTTTCCCAGTGTTTCTCAGCCTGTACTGACTCGTTGAGTTGACTTGACTTGACACATCTCGTTCAGATAGCCACGGTAAAAAGGTTATCGTAAACGTGTGAAGTACAGTAACACAGTATAAAATACCACTAAAACGTTATGTAGCTTGAAAAAGTAGTGACAATATAAAACATGTCATTAGACACTAGTCACTACAGATTACAATAATGTTGAACGATTTCTGAGTTTACTGTCGTAAAAAATCGTCATTTGTTAAAAATTTAATAAATAAAAAATCTGCATTTACAATAAAGTAAGAATTATCTGATGTTATATCGTAAGTGTATTGAAAATACACGTGACTCTTTGTTTTTATCAAACGCACTGAGTGAATTAACATTATAAACGAAATAACACAACCAAACCTTGCCTTGGACGTCATAGACGGTCCATACGGACATCTGAATCACACCACTAGTATAACGTCATAAATGTTAATAGTTTATTAATACGATGTATGGACTATGGTTATATTGTAATACACAGTAATATGTATCTATTTACGAAAATTCCATTGTTTTACAAACAACTCGTAGAATTTACGTAGTGACAGGACCCGAAATACAAATGACATTATTTACTAGTTAAGGATGGAACTATTTTTAAACAGTTTAAATGGAAAAGTCAATATAAATGGTATATAAGTCAAAGGGTTGTGCGATATTTTAAGTAGAATAAGTAGAGGTCGTCACTGTTCTTCAAATGGACTCGTGTACTGTGTTGGTCGGTCGAACTTCATAGATTCATTTACCCTGTCTTTATATAGTGGGTTGTGAACTCTAGTACGATCTCTGTACCAGAGATAACTTACACGGTTGTAGGGTAACTTGTGTACAGGTGTGACCAGGACGAATTTTTATACAGAGTGTGTGATCGAACACTCGATTATTAATGTAGTAAAGGTGTAAAGACGGAGGAAGACTGAGTGTTCATAGGATCGTAGACTTACCTCATATACAAATTATTTCATTACTAACTATTTCACTTTATCATCTCTCGTACAATTTTGAAAAATGACCGATGAGAACTACTTCCACTTTCTCCTCTCACTTTTTCAACCGAATTTCAAGTTGTAAGTCTTTTAATTCTAGTACCGTAGACCAGGGTAGTGAAGTACCGTCTATCTACCCCTTTGTCACGTTTGTCACCGACTGAAATAAAAAGACCCGAGGTTTTAGTGACGTGTACCACTGATGTCGGTACTTTAATTTTCTACGAATCAGGAACCTTCCTTTCAACACTGGTTGGATCTCTCTTATAAGTTTTCGTCTCTGTAATGAAACAGTTGTTTCTAGGTAGATCGGTTCCGATACCAAAAAGGTCACCAGTAAATACCTACACTCTCAACTTGATATTTCCTTCGACTCGTGGCTTCTTAATTACGAAAACTTGACACCACAACCTCTTCTGAGAACTCTCAGGGAACCTGACGTTCCTCTAAGTTGGTCAGGTAGGATTTCAGGACCCACAAGTATCCTTCCTGACTAAAACTTCGACTTTGAGGTTATGAAACCGGGGGACTACACTTCTCAACTGAGTAACCTTTTCTGGGACTACGACCCTTTCTAACTTCCGTCCTCCTCTTCCCCTACTGTCTCCTACTCTACCAACCTACCGTAGTGGCTGAGTTACCTGTACCCAAACCCACCTGAGGCCCTCAATCACTACCTGTCCCTCCGGACCATACGACATCAAGTACTCCAACGAAAGCCTGTATTGACTCGTCGACTTGACTTGACTATTTATAACTTGAAGGGACCACCGAGTCACCATTTCTTAGACGGACGGTTACGTCTTCTACAACCAAGTTAGGGACCCAGTCTTTACATGGGATCTCTTCCTTTACTGTGGGGTGAGATCATAAGAACGAACCCTTTAGGGTACGTGTCTCCACAGACCGTCCGGTGTCAGGTACCTCTTTTCTCAACCTGTGTTGAATCACTGATTTGTTGTTGTTGTATTGTTTATAACGTTTTTATATAGGTGACTGAAATAAAATAAAAATCAAAAAAAAAAAATTAAAGTTTTAGAAATTAAGAATGTACACAAGGGTTTGTACTTGAGGGGGAGGGTGGAGGGAGGGGTATTGTAGAGACACCCAGTAGGGGTACGTGGTCGGGGTTCGTACGACATAGGACGCAGTCTGTATCTGACCGGTACTATCATATGTACAATCTTACGGTAAGAGGGTTTAGTAGGGTGGGAGAGGGAGACTCAGGTTTTCAGGCAATATGTGTCGACACAGAAAAATAGGTGACTGAAATAACAGTAAGTTATCCGTCTCCACTTGTAGATGACTTACTTAAGGATGGTACACGATAACAATTGGTACATACACATTAGTACATCGTGTGATACAACGGAGTGAGACTGATGTAAACCTTACACAATAAAACAAAAAGAGAGAAGACTCAAACAAAATGTTAAATCCTCTGTATCTCCGATTATTTTTTACGTGACACTACCAGTTGGTTGAATGCCATTATCTAGGTAAACTTTATAATCGATAAAGATCGGTTTTTAGACTTAAACCACAAGTAAATAATTTAGGTCCGGATATCAAAGAGGTTTGAAAGTAGAAAGTTATATTTAATGTAATTTGGAACTTATGGCCCTCCTCTTTCCTGACTTTTCATCGGTCGTCAGGGTAGTCTCCGTCCTACGGTAAGGAACCTTAGTGACGAATAAGATATGAACTCGAATTAAATCGTAGATCAACCAACCTTTTAAGTCGATCATTTAATCAGGTCATCGGTATAAAAAACATTGTAAAGACCCTTTAGACAGTAATTCCTTTTTTACAGAGTTTACTGTCAATGTTAAAGATCGTCGAAAAGATGTACTATATGACCGTAACTTTAGTATGAATTTTAAATTCACACAGAATTTATTCACCTAAACTTCATTCATGAGTATTTATTGAACTAATATAGTCTTTCGATAAATGAGGATACTTCAGGCTTCAGGATAGACTCATAATAAGTTGAGTTTATAGCTACTCTACGTTCCATACTAAGTTGGACTCCGTTTAACGAGAGGTCGACAATTGGGTACTTGAGTTTGTTACATACGAAGGTTTTATGTTGCCACCTCGTCCGTATCCTATCTGTAAAGGTTAGGGTTTCCCATCCTGTCTCTTCTTATTTTCTCCTGTCCAGGGTTCATGTAGGTTTATCTTCTCGTGTTTGTTGTAATTCGGAATTCCGAGTTCTTATTAGAGGAACTGAGTTACGAGACAGAAGATCTGGGTAACCCTACCGTCATAGTGGGGACCCGAGGTGTCCTTCCGGACATCGGTGAGGGACGGACCCGAGGCACCGAGAGACCCAGACCCCAGGAACCGGGTACTGAGAGAGTCTACCGGGGTAGGAGACTTTAGATCCACCTTCGTCGGTACGGAGAGGAAGGGGGAGACGGTCCGAACACGACCACCTCTGTCCAGCTTACCAGTAGTGGTTTCAAACGACAGACACGAGAGACCTTCCCGTTGGGGACTCTGACCACGACGTGACACCCGATGACTCGACCGGTTTTTCAAGTGAAAAAAAAAAAGGTACCATATTCTTTTGAGTCTACTTGAAAGGCCGGTTGGGTTAGGGTCTCGTACAGACGCCACGACCCCACACCGTGGTCTGATGTCTCTGGTCTCGGGATGGACACTCCACCGTGGTTTGTCGACCGTGGTTCCAGGGTGTCCACGACCACCCTGGTCCACGAACGTGAACCCCGGACACTACTCTCACCGTCGAACCAAGAGAGACTTAGGGGAAACCCCTAGTAAGAAGTAACGGAACCTCTCATCATGAACCGAAGACTAGTCTAGGTATGATTGGAAGAAGAGTCAGTGAACCGGTGTGGGAGTCACCAGAGTAAAAAACGTTCTATCTATCAAACTCCTAAAAGGATTAGAATTTAAGACGAAGGAACAACAAATTGTTAGGGTAGAAATTCGGGTCCGAGAGTCAAACTTAAAATGACAGTCGACAGTCCTTCTCGGTTCGACGTCAAGTTTTAAAACGAATCTTTAACAAAGTCGATCCATAAGAGAAAGTGGTGAACGTTCAAGGTGGAAAGTGGTTTCTGATTTGTCTTTGTGTTAAGTCGTCAAAACAAAACGATGAAATGTTATTCCTAACATAAAGAATGTCAAAAATTATTAGTCAAGGAGTAAAGGTACGACCAAAAATAACAGGGATAAAAATGGTTACAGAATGCCAATCTATCCATAAGAAATTCTTCTATTCCACAAAAGATGTCACAAGGAGAAAGACTCGAGAGTAGTCTTAGTAGAAATTTTAAGACAAGTACAGTTAGATACAATAAAAGTCATACGTGAAGTTTTAAGATCGGAGATAAGGAGTGGGTCATGGTATAAAAATGTATAAACAATACGTGGTAACAGTGAAGAGTCACGGTTAAAGAAAGAATCAGACAAACCCGACGATAATGTATTTATGACATCTGACTCACCGAATTTGTTACGTAAACAAAGACTACCGAGACTTCCCACCCTTCAAGTTCTAGTTCCAACCGTCTAATATTCCCGTGACCGGAGCTATTTCCTGTCTTTACCATACCTGGATTATCTTCGTCTTCTATAATTATCCTCCACCGTTCTTATGTGTCTTGACATGTTTTTTGTAGAAGTGCTGGTTCTATTTGTACTACCACACTAGTAAGTGGATCCCGGTCTGTAGGACCTTACACTTCAGTTCACCCGGAATCCTTCGTAGGGATACTTGTTTCGATCACCTCCACTATCTTAAGGTCACCTCGAGAAAGTTTAGGACTTTCTACTACGACACTTTCACGACGTGAGTTATACGGTTGTTTAAACCTTTTGAGTCGTCACCGGTATCCTGACCTTTTTCAGTCAAAAGTAAGGTTAGGGTTTCTTTCCGTTACGGTTTCTTACGAGTTTGATGACGTGTTAACGTGAGTAGAGTGTGCGATCATTCCATCACGAATTTTAAGAGGTTCAGTCCGAAGTCGTTATACGATTGACACTTGAAGGTCTACAAGTTCGACCAAAATCTTTTTCCTCTCCTTGGTCTCTAGTTCGACGGTTGTAGGCGACCTAGTACCTTTTTCCTTCTCAAGGTCTTTTTGTAGATAAAGACGAAATAACTGATACGGTTTCGGAAACTGACACACCTTGTGTTATTTGACACCTTTTAAGACTTTCTCTACCCTTATGGTCTGGTGGACTGGACGGAGAACTCTTTCAATATACGTCCAGTCCTACGTTGTCAATCTTAACCTGTACCTATTGGTCTGACCAAGGTTTATCCTTTTCTTCATGTAGTTCCGACATATAACAGTGGGACGAATAAATTAAATATACGTCTCATGTAGTAACTCTTTACGACCCGACCTTCTTTGTGTTCGACCTTAGTTCTAACAGCCCTCTTTATAGTTATTGGAGTCTATACGTCTACTGTGGTGGGAATACCGTCTTTCACTTCTCCTTGATTTTTCGGAGGACTACTCTCACTTTCTCCTCTCACTTCTTCAACCGAATTTCGAGTTGTAAGTCTTTTGTTTCTAGTACGGTAGACCAGGGTAGTGAAGTACCCTTTATCTACCCCTTTGTCACCTTTGTCACCGTCTGAAATAAAACCCGAGGTTTTAGTGACGTGTACCACTGATGTCGGTACTTTAATTTTCTACGAATCAGGAACCTTCCTTTCAATACTGGTTGGATCTCTCGTATAATTTTTCGTCTCTGTAATGAAACGGTTGTTTCTAGGCAGATCAGTTCCGATACCAAAAAGGTCACCAGTACATACCTACACTCTCAACCTGACACTTTTTCCGACTCGCAGTTTCTTAACTACGAAAACTTGACACCACAACGTCTTCTGAGAACTCTCAGGGAACCTGACGTTCCTCTAGGTTGGTCAGGCAAGATTTCCTCTAGACAGGACCCACAAGTAACTTTCCTGACTATGATTTCGATTTTGAGGTTATGAAACCGGTGGAATACACTTTTCGACTGAGTAACCTTTTCTGAGACTACGACCCTCCCTAACCCCCGTCCTCCTCTTCCCCTGCTGTCTCCTACTCTACCGACCTACCGTAGTGGCTGAACTACCTACGGTCAAACTCACTTGAGGCCCTCAACCACTACCTGTCCCTCCGGACCGCACGACGCTAAGTACCCCAGCGCTTCTCGACCTGTGCTGACTCACTGACTTGACTTGACTTGACTTAGGGTAAGTATTCCCGAAGTGGACGTACTGGAAAGTGGAGAATTTCCGAGGTGAGGTTTGTAGTAGTGTAAACCCATTGGGTATTTAAAACAACTCCCTCCTATGTTTGTCAGATAACGTTTATGAGTTAGTGTTCAGTTTTTATTTTGTCATAAAATGATATTTGGTATAATACAAATAAATCTTCGGTTTTTGTTATACTACTTTGTACTTTTGTGTGTGTAAAGTCTTTTCTCGAACAAAATAATTAGTCAGACTAGTCAAAATGTGTTACTTTATAACATATAAAAATATATTCTTTATATTTTCAATATTATATTTGACATCATAATTTTGTATTCTTTGTTATAATAAAATTTCTTCCTTTAACATTCTCTACACAAGGATGACATTTTGGAAAATTATCTTTAAAATTTACAGTACGATTTTGATTAAAAAGGGATCATAATTCGTAGTCCAGAATCTTACATCCCTACATCGTTTATTTTTACTTTACAAATATATCATTTGAAAGATTTATGATAACAGAGTGAACAATATAGTTTAAAGTATGTAGTAATGTACTTCATTATATAGACAGATAAATTCTGATGTTTATGGAAAGGTTTATTTTAACAATAGAATCTTTCGTCGTCTAAAATGTAAAAAAAATTCTTTCGATCGTCATCGTATATTTTTACTTGTAATGTTCTTTGACCCATTTTGTTGTGAATAGTACTTTTGTACTTATATTAAATTTTTACTCCGTGGAAAGAAAGTGAAGTTATGTTTGAAGTTATCCTTTAAGTTACCCGTTTCCGAAAGTAAAGTATAAATTCGTGTGAGTCAGAACGAAGAAAATTATTCGTCGTCGTCTTATGTAAGGTAAGATAAATGACCAACACAACTTTCTTGTGTCAAGTACAGGTTTATCCTTTGATTTCACGTCATCTCCGTTCGACTAAATAGTCTCACACAAGTGATTATGTGATACGAAAATCGATTATATTTGTTCATGTTAAAAATACGAATGATACAAGTAGGTTTATTGGAAATGACTAATCGATATCTAGGGTCTCTTCATCGTACAAACGAGAAAATAGTGAAAGAAAAGGATCTATGTGTAAATAGTAAATTTATTTTTTGTCGTTTCATTATAATGTGTCATAGACGAAAACGTCAAAAATGTAAATGTTTTACGATGTGTCTTATAGTGTAAAGTTTTAAATTTTCACTTTGAGGTTGAAAACGTCAAACTTGTCGGACCAAATTTAGTCACTGGAAGAAAATTCTCTTTTTTTTTAGTAGAGAAGACACAGTATAGTTTACTCTATGTTTCCAAATTGTCCGTCAGCATCTCTAAACTGGTTTGGATAAAGTATACATTCCGTAGATATCGGTTCTCTCCAATTTACATAGTTTACTTTCGAAGAGAATTCCCGTGACTACAGAGATTTAACGAGTCTCTAGGTCTGACCAGTACCGGGACCAGTGGAGAGAAGGACTATCCGACTGGGATAGAAGTGTCCCTCAGTCGAGGACTAACACGTACGATCATTTACTTCGTACCCTTTATATACTAAAAAGGAATACTATCCTTTTTATACGAAATAAAACATTATTTTATTTTTAAAGGTACCTTTAAAAGTATTCAAACTTTTTGTTCAAAGACTATGTAAACGTGTTCGTTTTAAAAGAAACACGTTATTTTGTATTATAAAGATAGACGGAAGGAAAAACAAAAATTATTACTTCACATAGTAAGAAAAGTGGACTTTAGTTTAAACAGAAGTCGTTGACCTGTACTACCTCTCCTTTCCCAACCTCTATCTCGGATGTATTGAGATAGAGTTGTTTCTAACGAGAATTTTCTGGTATTAAAATGGTAGTTAATCACGTTCTCGAAACCCTAAGTAAAAGAGAATACAAATTTCACAAAGGTTCAAGTGGTGTATATATATATAACTGAACCAATTAATCACTATAAAAAAAGTACTATTTGAGGTGCAGTGGTTCATCTGTCTATGCGTTGACTTTGTGCAAATCTACACAAGAAGGTGAATGTGAGAGTCGGATGGGCAGTTACGATTGCAGGTTGTTGTAATTAGACGTTCTCGTCTATTTATATAAACACTTATCAACTCCCGACTGATACTCGGGTCCGTTGAAAAGATTTAAAAAGAAATTAATTAGTAGTAACGACTACGCACCAAGGTAGTTAGTACTACTTGCAAACTTACAACACCACCTCTCGAAAGTTTTATGTACTTCAGGACTTTAATCTTTTTTTTAATATACATATTATTTATAGTTTAATCTATCTATTTATTAATATGTTTATTTTATCATGTATTCATTAATTCACGTTACATATTTTACAATGAGAAATATTGAGTTGTCCATTATAAGAGTGAGGTCCATTCTTATTTAGTACTTTAGAAATCACTTTAGAAGTACTTCTCTTGGATTATCCTTCTTGTCGTTAACGTTTAAACTTTGACACCCGTCAGTTCTTTGAAAGGTGAACCCCATGGTTAATTGATTTAAAAGTAACAACTTTACTCTTTTTGAACAATTAGATATAATTTGTACTAAATTTTTCCTAATTTGTTCAATTTTTGTAGTTAACGTTATACAATTTATCTATAAAATTCCGTTTACGATGGTTAAAATAAAGATACGAAATGAATTATTATAATCGGTAATTAGTCTATCTTTATGTCGTTTCCTTGACATGAATTATTTATATCCTACCATGTTGTTGTTCCTCATGCAACTGTTTCTCCATTATCCACTTCTCTTTATTACAGTCGAAATCTGAATAAAATAAAGTAATTGTTTAGTTTCCTATCCGTAGAAATTCATCACTCTTATTATTTGTTGTACGTTACTACTGTTAATGTAACTCACCTACGAATCATAGAAAGTTCGTACCAGGACCGAGGAAATGATTATATTATCGATTATAAATATTGGGACCTTATATATATATATATATATATATATATGTGTGTGTGTGTATATATGTATAAAGTAAAGGTAAAATGTTTATTCCTTTGACTCTGAAAGTTCACAATTTGTGAAACGTTCTGTATATTGAGTGTTTCTCAGTCTATGCTGAATCGTTGACTTGTTCTGTATTGGTCATTCACCGTCTCAGTCAAAGTTTGGAATAACGGAAAGAGGATGTATACGATGAAGAGTAGTCTTTCTTATTTAGAGAGTCTTATCGAGTTGTCGTTTTCCGAATGTTACTCCTTCGTTCGCGGTTTTTAGTACCGAAAGTACCAGTGTAGGTCCAGATTACCCTTCACTTAAAGTTTCACCAGTCGTAGCGAGTAACGACTATTGTGTGGTAAGGTGAAGGCTCACTATGACGGTTATTACCTTTGTGGTAGGTCCCTGTCCTAGATCTTTCTGTTCTTATACTGAAATCCTACTAATTTTCCACAATTTTGCGTACGAAATAAGAGGACAAATATTCGTCAAGTGGGATCCAGTGAAAGTGATAAAAAGTCATGTTCGTGTCCCGTCCTTTACTTATATCATTATTATTTTAAAGTTTATCCCTTAATACCGGTCCTTCTCAATTCACGGGACGTTGACCAATTACTGGTTTGACCCCTTATAGAATGTTAAGAATTCGGGGTACAAGAAAGAAGTAGGAGGTGACTCAATAATCCTTTCGGAAAGTCACCTCCATACTAAATTTGACTAAAACTTTAAGAAAGGGATTTCATTTCCCACCCTTAATACCTAACCCTCCCTCAGAGAGGTGACCTCCCTTTATACGATTGTTTTCGTTCTACCAGACGAAACAACATGGAGTGTTTTGGGTACGTTAGTGAGTCCGAAGACACCCAGGACACGAGAAGAAGAAGAAAAGAGATCATAAATAAATAAACCCCGAAGGGACCACCGAGTCTACCATTTCTTAGAAGGGGGGAACGTCCTCTGGTCCCAAACTAGAGACCCAGTCTTTGTCGGAGACCTCCTCCCTTACCGTTAGGTGAGGTCGTGACGGATATCTTAAGGACTTGTCTTCTCGGATCACCCGATGTCAGGTTCCACCAGATGAAGTGACGTGAAGTATCTTAGGTACATAAGTGAGTCCGAAGACACCCACGACACAAGAAGAAATTTCATAAATAAATGAATAAATCGACGTAGCCCAGAATCAACACCGTGTACCCTAGAAAACAACGCCACGTGTCTGAGATAAACATCGGGTCCCCGAGTCGTCAACACCACGTTCCCGAATCAAGGAGACATCATACACCCTATAATCAAAGGACTGGTCCCTAGTTTGAGATTAGGGGACGTGACGTGTCGTCTAAGAATTGGACCTGGTGGTCCTTTCGGGGTCTGGACAGAAGAATTTGTCAGAGTCTTAGAGTTTCTCGAAGTCGAAGATTTTCCCTCTAAGACCGTGAACGGTGTTCCTTTTGTGTGTTTATGGTGAAAAACCACTAATCTTACTAGGTTTGTGGGACGGGAGTGTTAGGTCGAATAGGAGTAAAAGATGAATAGATGTTACCAGAAAATTATTTATTTATTGCCAACTGTTATGCCAATACATTTTGTTCTTGATTCCCTTCAAATAACCCACAGTATCTTTTATAAACTTTCTCGTTAAAATCTAATACTCAGAACAACTTAAGGTTTCGTAATCCTTGTTGCGAAATTCCTCGGGTCCTTAGAGGAAACAGTCTTGACATCCCATCATTCTATAGTAAGTTGAGGGAATCCCGAGTCGACTATTTCTTAGTTGGACGTTACGACCTCTGAACCCAAGTTGAGGACCGAACCCTTCTAGGGGACCTCTTCCCTTTCCGATGGGTGAGGTCATAAGACCGGACCTCTTAAGGTACCTGACATGTCAGGTACCCCAGTGTTTCTCAGTCTGTGCTGTCACTGAAAGTGTAATCTCTATGGTAAGACATCGGTAACTCTATTTCCGTTTTGTCTTCCTAAAAAGAAAAAGGTCTTTTACAATATTAGGTGATATTCAAAATATGTACAATACTCGTGACATAACACAAAACTCCTACGTTGTCCGAAGATAGAACGTGTTGGAGTCCCTACGAGATAAACAAGACACCATACACCCCGGAGAAGTAATGATCCTGGATATAAGACTAACCTTTAGGAACCATTTTACCAATGACCTTTTGTCGGTTCTTATTTTACTTTCGTAATCCAGTCCGATAAATCAGAGTTCAAATTATAAAATTTACCAAAGAAGAATAAAAGTAAATTGTACCTTTAGTATTTTTTCTAAACACCTTTCGTAATTCGTTAGGGGATTTTTATTAAACTTTTGAAGAACTACAGTTGGACAATCAATTGAGAAAGGAGTGTGATAAGTAAGTGTGTGTGTGTGTGTGTGTGTGTGTGTGTGTGTATTAGATTTAGGTCTAGTAAGACCCCGGATAATCATGTACATCTTTTTTTTAATATCTTTGTACAAATATAAACAAATGGAGTTTTTGTCTTAGACTTGGTGTCGGTATCCACCTTGTACCGGGTTCATGAGGGTAGTATAGAAGAAAGAAGAGTAAAACCTCCGACATGTGACGGGACGTGTCCAAGGTCACAAGTCGATGTTTCGGTTACCACTGCGGTCCTCCTGTGACGTGGAGGTCGACGGTTTACTTCGTCCCTGTCTCCACCCACTTATACGGTATAATTGTGTGTGTGTGTGTGTGTGTGTGTGTGTGTGTGTGTGTGTGATCTACACAAGAATTAAGAAAGGTCTTGATCCCTTTGACAGTAACCATATTTCAGAAGGTAAAAGGGACCCGATAAAGAATCCCATGATACAGTCTCTTGTCGAAACTCTCTACTCCGGTACAAGGGAAGTCCTGTTTTAATAACGATCAATATTTTACCAGTCAAGAGATCCGAGACATAGGGAGTCGACATATACCTCGTAGATGAACCCTAGGAGACTCAGTAGAGACATCTTACGCCCCTCCTCCCTTGGCTACGTGTACACGACCTCGAGTACGACGAACCACTACCACCAAACCAACGATAGGCTGAGAAACGTTGGGATACGTGACATCGGACGGTCTGAGGAGACAGGCACCCTAAAAGGTCTGTTTTTATGAGCTAATCCAACGACAAAGAAAGAGGACCCCTAGAAGGGTTGGGTCCCTAGTTTGTGAGTAAAGGACGTAACCGTCCGTCTAAGAAATGGTAGACTCCGTGGTCTCTTCGGGGAGTACAACGAATGACCCGATATTATTTCAAGAAACAGAGAATAGATCCCGAGAGTACAGAACACCGTGTTAGGTGTTTTTTCATTGTACGATCGAAGAATCTAACTGTAGAGTCTGTACTGTTAATATTATCCTTTGAATTCCCTTACTCGGTAAGACTTTTAATCTACGACACTTCTGTTGTCTTACACGAACGTTCATGTCCTACTCCACCTTTAAGCAGAGTTTATACTGTCAACAATGTTTCTGTTATCACTGTTTCCTCATTCGATATACTGTTAACGATTATAAGTGACTCACAATGTGATAAACGGTCCGTGACACGATTGTATCCTGAAGGGGCACCGAGTCACCATTTCTGAGGTGGACGTTACGTACTCGAAGTCTTCTGTGTCCAAGTCAGAGACCCAGTTCTTATAGGGGACCTCCTCTCGTACCATTGGGTGAGGTCATAAGAACGAACTTTATAGGGTACCTGTCTCCTCGGACCGTCCGATGTCAGGTGCCCCAACGTTTCTCAGTCTGTGTTGACTTCACTGATTCGGGTGTGTATGCGCCATTGTGTCGACTGTAAATAAATGACGTACTAGGAGTTTTATTAGTAGGATACTCTATCATAATAATTATATAGGTAAAATATCCACTTATTTAGTTCCGTGTTTTTCCCGATATTCAATTAAGATAACGTTTCCGACCATGAATTGTATTTTAATTTTAGAGTTATTTAGATTCTCTATAACAAGACAGGTCAAGTACATAATCCTTGTGACTCCGAGTTTGTCCGATTTAGTCCCCAGGGGTTAGAGGTCCGGTACCTGACCATGGTCAGACAACGGACAATCCTTGGTCCGGTGTACCGTCACTCACCGTCCGTATAGACATAAATGTCGACGAACGAAGGGTAGTGAACGTAATGACGGACTCGAGGTGGAGGACAGTCTAGTCACAACCGTAGTCTAAGAGTGTCTTAGCACTTGGGATGACACTTGACGTGTGTGATCCCTAGATTCCAACACTTGAGGAAGACTTTTAATAGAGGTTTGGTAGGGGGACGGGGTCCGGAACCTTTTTGAGAGAAGGTACTTTGACCAGGGACCACGATTTTACAAACCCCTGGTGACCCAATTCATTTAACGGGTCAAAATTCAGTCACCGCATAAATTTTAAGTTTAAGAGAACCTAGTGAGAGATTTTGACGAAAAGAAAAAGAACATCATTTGTTAAAAGGATCCCATCGCACCTAATATCTTCTTGTTGGTTTCACATTGAACTGTGTAAACGGAAGATCAAGGTGGTAGATGGTTTACATTGTGGTAGGAGGTTTTTTTTAAAAAAAAAACATTGTGGTGGTTTTGTTAATAAGAAAAAAACTCAGTGAGACCACCGAGTCTGCCATTTCGCAGGCAGATGTTACACCCTCTGGACCCAAGCTAGGGACCCAGCCCTTCAAGGGACCTCTTCCTTTACCGTTGGGTGAGGTCATGAGAACGGATCTTTGAGGGTACCTGTCTTCTCGGACCATCCGACGTCAGGTACCCCAACGATTCTCAGCCTGTGCTGACTCGCTGAAGTGAAAGTGAAAGTGAAAGAAATAGACATTGTTCCACATCGATATTACCCATCTCATTTTCACAGACCTCACGGAAGGCTAAGATTTACACACAGATATAAATCGTACTGGAATAAACCCCTATATATCCATATAAATCTACCTCTTCCGTTACCGTGGGGTGAGGTCATGAGAACGGACCTTTTAGGGTACCTGCCTCCTCGTACATGTCAGGTACCCCAGCGATCCTCAACCTGTGTTGGCTCGCTGAAGTGAAAGTGAAAAGTGAAAGTACGTGACCTCTTCCTTTACCGTTGGGTGAGGTCACAAGAACGGACCTCTTAGGGTCCCTGTCCCCTCGGACCACCCGACGGCAGAGACTCCAGCGTGTCTCAGCCTGTACTGACTTCGTTGAATCGTCGTCGTCGTCCATGCAAATCTATTTACACAACATCCATTACCGGAAAGGCGGACGTTTACGTCCTTCTTCTACATTCTCTCCTCCCACACTCCTCCCACACTCAGGACCCAATTCTTCAAGGTGTCCTCCTCCGGTACCGTTGGGCGAGGTCATAATATCGGACCTCTTAGGGTACCTATCTCCTCGGACGGTCCGACATCAGACACCTTAACGATTAAAGATTAAGTTATCTATTGTTAACTATCTTAAAGTTTGTGACTGACGTACGCACAATTCAGTGAAGTACTATTAGAATTAAACACGAACTAGGGGGATTAATCGTGGGTTTCTGTACTTGGGTGGTCTTTTGACGGAACCACTAAAAGGTATCCATCCTAATAAACCGTAAACCGAAGGAAGGAGGGGGGATCGAAGGTAAGACCGACACGGTACTTTCAGGGGAGGACACACCAAAACGTTCCTCGTGTTGACACGTCACTTCTCAACCTAGTCCTTTTTTGTTACCTACTCTGGAGACAGAGTAAACAGGGGAATGGAGAACGGACCGTCTCCCCGTTGTCTTCGTCGTCGTCCACGTAGACTTTCCAGAAACGTAACAGTACTGAAGAGCCGGGTATGTCAGGTACTGGGCCTCCTGCTTCCCGGAGTTACAGGCCATTCGTAAGGACCACATCAGTAGACACAGAAGTCAGTGTTTCATTTGGTAGACCGGGCACAACAAAAATTATAGCATGGATAATAATCAAAGTTTTGGACAATAGTGATTTTTATTCTACTCTCTCTAAAGAATAAAATCTTCGTCAATTTTACCCGGAGTACTTCAGGAAGACATCATAAACTGTCCCCGGATTTTGTTTTGTCGAAAAATTTTTTAAAGATTACTTTTTATACGTTACTAATAAGTAGACAGGATTTTCATATACAATAAAACTTTTAAACTTTGTAAGGAAAATTCTTCAAGTCACATTTGAAAAGACGTATCTTCGTTTGTGACCTTTACTATAAGGACCTCATAAACTTAAGTCTTTTGAAATTAATATTTTGGTAAATTTACTTTAATAGGTGACCTGGTATTTACTTACTTAGTCAGTGCTCTATACGACTCTACTAATCTCAGTAGTGATCAACATTTATTCTTTTGGTTGGTTCCTTTCAATTTCCGAGGTACATCACCAGTTCACTTACTTTAGTTACACATATAGAACATGTCACTCCATGTCCTTTAAACCCTCTTATCCGAAACACAAATGGAACTAAAGAAGAATGAAGGTATCGTACCTGAATCTTGAGTCGTCTAACTCTGATTAAGATCGAGGAGATGACTAATCGACTGATCCCACGGGAAGCGATTGAGTTAGTTAGAGAACCGAAGAAGAAAGGAACAGGTACTTTTCACTTATACCTCCTTAACTCTACCTATTTCCTATCCTCCAAGCTGGTTTATTTTACATTCAGGAAAACTTCAGAATCCATACTTCACATTTATCTGTTTTAATGTGTTCATTCAGGGAAACAATGAAAGAACTTCTATCCCGTTATCTTTTATCAGAAAAGAGAAACTTTGTGATTTTTACTAGTTATATTGATTCCTTGATCTACAACCTATTACTTTTAAAAGTGGACTGAGTTTATAATGACCTGTGATGTCTTAATATGTATGAAAGGTCCCCAAGTTTTACAACTTCTTGCACATACAACAGGTTGACAACCCTATCTTGTTTCGTTAATTAATCCTCTCTTTCTTTATTGTCTTTATTTAATTTTGTTATAATCTTTTTTGACTTACTCTGTCTCCGATTTTGTAATAGTTACCTACGTTTTTGAAGAAAAACTTTGACTTACCTTACTTTTTGTATACTTCACTTTAATCGGATAGTCGTGGACTAGTCCACCAATAATTGTCTCGATAGGTTTTTCTTGTGAGAGGAAGTCAAGGTGGTTTTTTATAACTTTGTAAACAAATTTTATAATATTTTAATAAAAGGACGAGGACATTGTTGTAGATCTTATTCGACACAACTGTAGTTAACGAGGATCGTAGGTAGTACAGTGGATATCTCACCTCCACAGTCTTTCAAGTCCTGTCAAATTGTATCTGGTCGGTATCTCTTCGGTTAAAAGAGTGACTGAATCTCTCACACTTCAACCGTCCGACCTAGAAGGTGTCCTTACAGGTCAGAAGTGTCCATGGAGACTTTCTCCAATTATGTGGTTGAAGGTAAGTGGACTCGACGACGAAGGGATCACGTCGAGATTGTCCCCTCCTGGGTTTCTCGACCTTCATACACTAATCCTTATCCCGTTTCCTCTCCTTTGTAAATCCCTAAACTAGGGAACTTTTACCTCCAACCCGTATGGTAATGTAGTTGAAGAAGGAAATTGAATTCCCAGTAACATTTCTATTTGTCAAACTGACCGGGTAGTAGACAATATGAACTCTTGTAAGATCGTCTTTTCTTTGGGGGAATTTCTGTCTGATTAGTAGACATTAAAATCTACTGAATCTATTAAGAACAACGACAAGTCAGTGATTCCACACAAGCTGAGACGCTGGGTCACCTGACTTCGTACGATCCGAAAGGACAGGAAGTGATAGAGAGCCTCAAACGAGTTTGAGTACAGGTAACTTAGTCACTACGGTGGGTTGGTAGAGTAGGAGGCAGCGGGGGTGAATCTAATAGTCTAGTAAGGATTAGGTACTCAGGTCTTTTATCGGACTTTACGGCATAAAGTGGTTGATGAACAACTTATTAATTACTTGTGGTGTAATTACATCATTATTCTTTTTAAATTTTATTACATTTGTCTGTGTTTTCAGAACACCGTACTAGTTGATGTCCTCCCATATCTCTCCTATGTTAGAAATAAACTTATTTTTTAAAAAGAAATATTTTTGAGTTAGTCCAATCTCAGATTTGTACAGAATATTTAATAGTTTCAAATAGTTTCCACCGGTGAGCCTAACGAAATGTTAGGGAAACTTTTTGAGATCCCCGAAAGATTATAGATATTGATTTTTCATTTTCATAAGTGGCGAACCATTCTCGAAGGTGACGACTCGTTTTATACGATTTCTTTACTACGGACAAGTACACTTACCTCAAATAGCTTATTCTACGATATCAAAATTCTTCGTCATGATTGGTTCACACCTCAGTGAGCGGTTAGGTCACTGATCTTTATTACATTTGGACTACGGGACCTACAATTTCGCAGTCCTATCAGGGCTATTACTAAGTACATTAATCGTGTACTCTATCGTTTTTTGATCCTGTCCCTGAAGGGACTTCCAGGTCCCCAATTCTGAGGTTCGAAGGTGACGTCTCCCGTTTCCAAGTCAGGGATCAGTCCTTTGATTCTAGGGTGTACGGAAGTTCGCCATGTTTTTTTTTCTCTCACTCTTTCTTTTGATCTATTTTCTTTTACAGACCTACGAACCGAGATACAGAAGGTACGTATATGTATTCCACAAAGTTCATAATTGTAGACGTGTCCAATAGTAGATGAGCCACCCAGGAACACGGTCTTTATAGTCCGTATAATATTTGAAATAGGGTAATTTTTAAGAGGATTGTTGGGTCAACGTATCCATAGTAATCATCATAAAATATCTACTACTTATCTATGGTGACGTCTACCACTGACGTCGATACTTTAATTTTCTGCGAATGAGGAACCTTTTCAATACTGGTTGGATCTATCGTATAACTTTTCGTCTCTGTAATGAAACGGTTGTTTCCAGACAGATCAGTTCCGATACCAAAAGGGTCACCAGTACATACCTACACTCTCAACCTGACACTTCTTCCGACTCACGGCTTCTTAACTACGAAGACTTGACACCACAACCTCTTCTACTCTCAGGGAACCTGACGTTCCTCTAGGTTGGTCAGGTAAGACTTCCTCTAGACGGGACCCTAAATAAACCTCCCTTACTACGACTTCGACTTTGAGGTCATGAAACCTGTAGACTATGCTTCTCAACTGAGTAACCTTTTCTGAGACTACGACCCTCCCTAATCCCCGTCCTCCTCTTCCCCTGCTGGCTCCTACTCTACCGACCTACCGTAGTGACTGAACTACCTGCACTCAGACTCACTTGAGACCCTTAACCACTACCTGTCCCTCCGGACCACACGACGTTAAGTACCCCAGCGTTTCTCAACCTGTACTGACTCGCTGACTTGACTATCTACTACTTTAAGTTCGTGGTTCTCCAATCTTTTTAATGAGTTCCATCTTACTCCTCCCACGTCTCGATCTTATTTTTCGGTCCAACAGACCGATATTTGGACAAACAAAGAAAATGTAAAAAAATTTGATTTTTGTGAGGATTTTCCCTTTCGCCATAAGTATTTTATACAAGTAAATTGAAGTAAGTTTCATTATCTTCTTTAATTCTTTTTAAAAATTATAAACTTACTTGTTATAATTTCGATATGTAAAAATTTTTCTTTACTGTAGTCTATAATCTAAAGATTCCTTTAAAAGACAAAAATCTTTTATAATTTCAAATACTTTTTTATTTGAAAATTTTGGACTAATTGAATATTCGTAAAATATTCGAAGGTTTTATTATATCGTTAATAAGATCGTGAAATGGACTTCCGAGACATAAAGTAGTTATAAAACAGTTTATTATTATTTCAAAAACCAAATACATTTTAGGTTTAAAAGGACTAGATTGCCAAAATGAAAGTTCTAGTTGTGATATTGAAACATTGTTACCAAAAGTTACGTGTCCTAATTGTCAGTCATATATTTCAGTTTTTCTCTTTGTACAGTCACGGTTACTTGTAAACCAACTGATACACCCCTTGTTCATAACTTACCCGTTCAGGGAACGAAAATTCCATAAATTTGTAAACGAAAAAGATTTGCACTAGTATTAAATCATCAAAGATTCCATAAATGTTATGATCCAAATAGAATAAAAGAAATTCGTTGTAAAAACAAAGACTGTACCCAAAACTTTGTTGTGGTAAGTCATATGTTTGTACAACCGTATAACGAGGTCGAAGACTTTATCAACAGGTCTAGGATTTTACAGGTATATTTACTTTTAATCCCTCAGAGATACAACATTTTTCCCCAAGAGACCTTGAACCGGACTTTGTTATAGGAACAATAACAACAAACCAACGATTCAACACAGACTGAGGAACTCTGAGGTACCTGACGGTCCGAGGGGACAGGAGGTGACAGGTCTCAAACGAGTTTAAGTACAGGTAACTCAACCACTACGATATATTGGTAGAGTAGGAAACGGTAGGGGAAGAGGAAAACGGAAGTGGAAAGGGTCGTATACCTGTTATAAGAACGGACCGAAGATAAAAATAAATGTAACATACGAAACCCTCCTCCGTCCTAACCAACTACTTTTGATACCTATCACTCTTTTTCGTTTCCGGATTTAGTGAAGTACCCTTTATCTACCCATTTGTCACCTTTGTCACAGTCTGAAATAAAAAAACCCGAGGTTTTAGTGACGTCTACCACTGACGTCGGTACTTTAATTTTCTGCGAATGAGGAACCTTCTTTTCAATACTGGTTGAATCTATCATATAAGTTTTCGTCTCTATAATGAAACGGCTGATTCCAGACAGATCAGTTCCGATACCAAAAAGGACACCAGTACATACCTACACTCTCAACCTGACACTCCTTCCGACTCGCGACTTCTTAACTACGAAAACTTGACACAACAACGTCTTCTGAGAACTCTCAGGGAACCTGATGTTCCTCTAGGTTGGTCAGGTAAGACTTCCTCTAGACGGGACCCTAAAGTACCTTCCTTACTACGATTTCGACTTCGAGGTCATGAAACCGGTGGAGTACATTTCTCGACTGAGTAACCTTTTCTGAGACTACGACCCTCCCTAACCCCCGTCCTCCTCTTTCCCTGTTGGCTCCTACTCTACCGACCTACCGTAGTGCCTGAGCTACTTGCACTCAGACGCACTTGAGGCCCTCTACCACTACCTGTCCCTCCGGACCACACGACGTTAAGTACCCCAGCGTTTCTCAACCTGTGTTGACTCGCTGACTTGACTTGATTTCCGTGGCTCACTAAGTGAGTGACGGGAGACAAGAAACATTGTAACGAAAAGAACAACAAGTGGGAAATGAAGATTTGTTTACCGTTGGATTAATTGTAGAAGTATCTGAAAGATGATAGGGATAAGGATAAAAAATTTAACACAAGTTGTCCTGTAACACTTACAGAATTTTAAGTCGTATGTGGGAAGTCCTTTCAGTATAAGTATGGTGGTCTTTTTAGGGATAGAAGAAAAAAGGGGTAAGGGTAAGGACTTTAATAGTAGTGGTAAGGATATCAGTGTGTTTAATTTGTAGACAGTAGAGACTGTGTAGTGGAAATACATGAGATAGATCAGGGAAGAAGAACCTAGGGATCAGTATGAAACATTCTTTTGTTAAACCTAAACACACCTCATGGACCCGATCCGTAAGGTCTGGGCCTCCTGTCACACCATACCCTCAACCGTGACCGTAGGTATGATGACCTCGTCTTTCAACACCACGTCCTATAAAAGGTCCGACCATAACCTACCCTACCTATGAAGGTCAGACGTACATGTCCCCCTTCCATGACCCGACTACACCTGGTATCATAGGGTATCCGTTCGGAGGACCCATCGGACGTCCACCTCCCTATCGACCAGGTCCTCCCGGACGTAAGTTTTTGTTTACCTTCTTAATATGTAATACTTGCGATGTTATATACCACCACAGTCGTACTGAAAAATGTACCTTTACTATACGTAGTGTGTTGGAGGTGAATTTTTATTCTTGCACAAGGTAAAATACTCATATATCTTACATGGTTTTACGTGATTCCCCTAAATATGGAATTGAGTAAATTAGGAGAATTTAGAATACTTCATTAATAAGGGTAAAGTCTCCGTATCTTCATTCCAACTTTATAGTTCAATTGTACGATCGGAAATACGTAATCAAAGGAAATATCCTTCTAATTGCATTCCGGATCGTATATTAATCTTACCACTTCAAAAAGGATGATACAAATAACGATGATAACAAATTCCAGAAGAGACCACCGAGTCTACCATTTTTATACGGACGTTACTCCCTCTGGACCCTAGTTAGGGGCCCAACCCTTCTAGGGAACCTCCTCCCGTACCGTCAGGTGATGTCATAAGAACGGAGCTCTTAGGGGTTCCTGTCTCCTCGGACCGCCCAACGTCAGGTACCCAAAGGTTTCTCAGTGTGTTGACTCGTTGATTCACGTATGTGTTTAACAAATTCCAGTCTTTCTATCATTCCAGATGAATTACAGTTTCGTCAACAAAATTTCTGATAATAGATTGAGGTCTTATCAAAGTAGTGGGGGATTTTTTAGGATATGGTTAATGGTTAGTAAGGGGTGGAAAGAGGGTCCGGGACCTTTGATGATGGAGGTGTCTAAACGGATTTGACCTGTAAAGTATATTTATTTTAGTACATTGTGTTTCGGAAGCATGGACCAACGAGAAACACCGTATAAAAATTCCAAGTAGTTACAACATCGTACATAATCATGAAGTAATTATTTTTAATCACTTTATTAGTATGAGTACAGTCTATTTTATATAAAATTCTACTTTTGATATCGACGACGACGACGATTCAGTGAAGTCAGCACAGGCTGAGACACGTTAGGGTATCTACCTTCGGTTGGTCCGAGGGGGTAGGGACCCTAAGAGGTCCGTTCTCATGACCGCACCCGACGGTAAAGGAAGAGGTTACGTACTTTCACTTTTCACTTTCACTTCAACGAGTCGGCACAAGCTGAGAATCACTGGGGTACCTGACGTCGGATGGTCCGAGACGGCGGGTACCCTAAAAGGTCCGTTCTCATATAAAATATTATTGTCTGCACCGTGAGACAGTTCTTCTGCATTGTTAATATATATGGATTTTTGTCTCAAAGTTTTATATAGTTCGTTTTTGACTGTTTATATTTCACTTTATCCGTTAAGTTGTTTGTTATCAATCTCTAACGTTATGGGGTAAGTGTTATTACCCATCTTATGTACTCGTCCTCTAGTTTTTCCTTTGTCTTCACACTTTGTGATGTTTACTTTGTGATGTTTACTTTGATCTGTATTGTCTTGCATATCTTGTGAACTGGGTTGTTATTTGGAATTTTGTAAGAAGAGTTTACGTGTGTCTTGGAAGAGTTTCTGTCTGAATAACCGACCCGGTATTCTGTTCAGAGTTATTTAAATTCTGTAGACTTTAGGTTTGTTTTATATGAGATAATGTTGTCTCATTTTGGTCTATAGTTATTATTGTCTTCCTTTAAACCCTTTAGTGTTTATACTCCTTTATTTTATTACATGAGGATTTAATAGTTTCCCTAATTTTTTTACTCCCTTTAATCTTTTATTAAACTCTACTTATTTTGTTTTTGTATTATATGGTTTCGAATACCCTACATCGACCTTGTCACGAATCTCCCGTTAAACTTCGACATTTGTGGATGTAATTTTTTCTTTATAGAATCTGAAGGGACCACCAGGTCACCAATTCTTGTTACGTCCTCTTTACCCAAACAAAAGACGAGATCCTTCTAAGGTGTGCGGAACCTCGTTGATTCGAGTAACCGGTGTTAATAACTTTCGGACGTACGGGATTTCGGACATGAGACACAATTTTCTTCGGTGATATTACTCTACGGGTGTGTGGTGTTTTTTCTTATCGACGTTGATCTCTTTCGGGTTCCCCTCGCTTTTCTGGGGATCTCGGTTTTTCTTTCTTTCTTTCTTTATAGATCTTCGTCATTGGGTTGAAAGGTGGAATCTTTATTTGGTTTGAGTTTCGGTAGTCCTCCTTTACTATTTCTGACTTTATCTTCTCTTTCTTTACTTTTTTATTTTTATCTGTTTTAGTTGTTTTGGTTTTCATCCAAGAAAATTTTCTAGTTGTTTAACTCTTTGGAATTCGGTGTGATTGGTTCCCTTTTTTATCTGAAGTTAATAATTTTAGTCCTTACTTTTACCCCGATAATGATTTTGGAATGTCTTTGATTTTATATGGTATTCCTTTATGCTGGAATATATACGTTTTCGTCTTACGACGGGTACTAAAGACGTGTGTCGTGTCGGTTCCCCCACCCGTCTGGTGGATTCGATACGAAGGACAGGTTGGCTGACTAAGTAGGGAAGGGAGTGAGGTAAATTCCTTGATCGAATGGATGAACCGAGGACAATGAACAAGAGTGAGGGAGGACGACATCGTACTCGGAGTCATTCGGGACAAACTTAGAGAGTAGAGCGCGGAATAGTTAAAGATAACTAATTTATCAGGTTCCTAGATACAGATATTGTGAGTGTATCCATCCACGTATCACCTACTTCCCTAATTTCTCCTCCCCGTTCCTTGACTCCGTCTCCTCTATAGGATACTACATTCACGACTGTGTACTCTGGGTCAATCGTGGAAGTACTCATCCTTTCCAAAATCTGTCTTGTCCGTGTTTTACTCGTCGACGTGTCCCTTTAGAGTCATGGTGTACCCATTTCCGATGCACACTTCTAAATCGTTTGTTTCTCCTTTCCTTCCACCCCTTCTTCCCTACTACTACTTTCTGGAGATGAGACACGTTTCCTGAAATACGACTATTGTACGTGTGACCTCACTGGTCAAAATGTAAATCTCGGAAATACTTATCCTTCCAACCTACTCCGTCCTCCACGGACTTCCTCAGATCTACCCTCCATCCTTTAAATTAATACTACTTTCCTCATCTTTCACCTTTTTGTTACTAGCTGTAATTTCTCTGTATAACAGAACCATTGTTTACTATACTCCTTTCCCAGAGTTCAAAGACTGACGTCCTCAGGTCACATCTCTTTCTTATGACACAAATCCTTGTTCTACGGTTTCTATATAACTCCTAGTGAACTCAAACTCTAGGGTCCAGTGATTCCCGTTCACCAGATCTCCGTCCACCTTTATATTCAAATCCCGTCTCCTCTGACTAAACCCACCCTCGCCTTCCTAAGGATCCCGAAGGGACCACCGAGTCACCATTTCTTAGGCGGTCGTTACGTCCTCTGTCCCCAAGTTAGGGACCCGACCCTTCTAAGGGATTTTTTCCTATACCGTTGGGTGAGGTCATAAGAACCTATCCTTTAGGGTACCTGTCTCCTCGGACTACCCGATGTCTCAGTGTTCTCAGTCTGTATTGAATCGTTGATTTGTTGTTTCCCTAAGTATTCACCGATTTTCGTTTACTTTGGTACCCTATAAGGGTTCTAATGATTTCTCTCACATTTTCCTGTTCATTTACCTTCTCTACTCTCTCACCTATCCGGCCACGTCGGTCCCCGACCTGTTCCTTAGTCTGGTTCCTGGAGACCCTTATGGTCAAAGATTCACATCAAATGTGTCTCGATCACTATCTCTGTATGAGTCCTTTCTGATTTCCTTTTATTACCGTTGATCTTTGTTACAGTTTAATCTCGATTCACTCTTTTTTCTCGATTGCAGAAATCTTTTTACCTCTTTTAAGTCAAACAACATTTCTTGCATAACCCAACCGGTTTTTCAAGTAAATCAATCCCTTATATGACAAGTTATTTCAAGAACCACTTTTACTTTTTATACGGAAAATAAACATGAATTTTAACTTGTTTAAAAAACCGGTTACTTTATGAAAATTAAAGAAATTCTGAACACAAGTTCTCATGGGTTTGACCTGATTTATAACCTATAGAGAGAGGAGAAATCTTGATAATAATTTTTTATTGTTACAGTATGTTTGATAGAGTTTTTATGATTAACAATATAGTAAAATTACTCAACTAATTAATAACACCATAATTGGTACATTAGAATCCTATTTTCATAGAGTACCTTGTTTTAGACTTATAGTTATTTAATCATTCTTTTAATGTTAAATCTAATACCACGATAAGATATCTCATATCTCTGATATAAAGATTTTTTATATTTTTACATGTATTAGTTTACTAATTACAATATTCTTATGTAGTAAGACTCTACAATTCTCTTCTCGTATTATACACACCCTTTGCCATATACAAAGTATGAGGGAAAATTGGAAATTTTGACGAGAATTTTCAAGACTAACAAGACGTTCTTTTGTGTTGTGTTATTTTGTACAAATTGAAACATATTGAAACGATACCTCGTAACAGGATGGTGATGATCACACTCTTTACGACAAAATACCTTAAACATAAAAGAATCAGTAAAACTGATAATAACATGAAAAAATGAAATAAAAGTCACCTTATTTATAGGTCATTATATTACGTTTATCTTATATATTAACTTGGAATTCTTTAAGTAATTTTGATTCATAAAGTTCATGTCATAAAGGTCAAGGATTGAGGTAGGATTTCTAGTCAGGACCCACAAGTAACCTTCCTGACTACGACTTCGACTTTGAGGTTATGAAACCAGTGGAGTACGTTTCTCAACTGAGTAACCTTTTCTGGGACTACGACCCTCTCCAACTCCCGTCNGTAATTTTGATTCATAAAGTTCATGTCATAAAGGTCAAGGATTGAGGTAGGATTTCTAGTCAGGTCCCACAAGTAACCTTCCTGACTACGACTTCGACTTTGAGGTGATGAAACCAGTGGAGTACGTTTCTCAACTGAGTAACCTTTTCTGGGACTACGACCCTCTCTAACTCCCGTCCTCCTCTTCCCCTGCTGGCTCCTACTCTACCGACCTACCGTAGTGACTGAGCTACCTGCACTCAGACTCACTTGAGGTCCTCAACCACTACCTGTCCCTCCGGACCGCACGACGCTAAGTACCCCAGCGTTTCTCAACCTGTGTTGACTCGCTGACTTGACTTGACTTGACTTGACTTACACTTAATTCCCCTGTGTTAAACGTAGTCATATTCATTCATATAGCAAGTCGGTGATCTACCACTAGTATCATTTAAAAACAACGGCTAAGAGTATTGACTTTTAAGTAATCAGTATACAAAAAGTAGTATTATAAAAAGTTGAATGAATGAGCAAATTGAACTTCCGACATAGGACGAGAAAACGATTAAAAAACTATGTCTTCCCTTGTCTGTCTGTGAAAGGGTCTACTTGTCTTGTACTAAATATCGGTTGTTAATTGAACTTCCGACATAGGACGAGAGAACGATTAAAAAACTATGTCTTCTCTTGTCTGTCTGTGAAAGGGTCTACTTGTCTTGTACTAAATATCGGTTGTTAATGAAGAATCTTTACCATATCAAAGACAAGATCATATTGGATCCATGAACCTATATCTCGTTGACCACTTATATTCTATCTAATACATCTATTAAACTTTCGGTGACTTCATTTTATATCTCATTGTCAGTCTATGTCACTTTAATACTGGGTCCCAACAGTTTTTAAACCTAAATCGTCCATAATTAGTCATTACTCCCCAATATGTCCCCGACATACGAGTCTAAGTGTATTGTGTGTATATGTACTCCCTTTCTCCTTTTCCTTCGGGATTGAAGTCTTTCGTGACGTCTCTGTTTCCGATGGACTCGAGGTACCTAGCATACAGACCTCGGTTCTCTTGTGGGAACAGTCATAGGATACCTATGACCCCAAAGAAGACGAGAAGGTGTCGGATTAAGTGAACAAAGATAGAGTTTTGTATACGAATTTATATATAAATTTCTTTATCATGATGTGAAATAGTAAAAGATTTAGAAGTTTTACATAAACTTATATTAGGACTAATTTTGATAAAGGAGTCAGTTTTCTGATAACTCAGAGACTTATGTCATACTCGAAAGTCTGAATGTTTTTATAAACGTCTTTTTGTTCGAGGAATTAATCTTGAACTTCGGTAAACGGAGGTGACAAGACGTGAAGAGGACCGCAAACAGGGTTCTTACGGATCCTGGTCTGGTAGTACTGGTACTCGAAAACCTGTGTCACAAGAAAGGAAACTAACTCTTTAAGGAGTAACACGGTCATTTTGAACTAAAGGAGTCACGAAGGGAGGTTAGGGGGTATCTCCATCAAGGACGGAAACACGTGAATGTTGTAAGAGAAGTAAGAATGCGTTTTTCTCACGGTAGTTACAAACATATTAAAAGAAGGATTCAACGGATATTTAGGATACTTCTGTCCTTATACTAAGATTATTTGTAGATCATTTGATGAACCGGGGGACATCCGTAATTTATAAATAATAACTAGTAAGTTAATTAATTAATCAATTAAATTTTTCATTAGAATTGATACTCCTACCAAAAGACCTCTCCCCTTTTTAAGAAAAACTTATAAATTGGATGGACCATGTTTTGACCTTGACATGAGTCCTCCCCGTGGTCCGGAACCTAGTCCACTGAAATAAACTAAGAGACAGAGTAGACGTCCAACGAATCCTCGACACCTCTGATATAGAATCCCCACTCTTTCCATCATGTACTAAATGTTACCTTACTATTATACTAGTCTCTTATAAGTAAAAAAGACAACCATACGTAGTTACTTATACTGGTTATAATTTATATGAGTAAAGAATATTTTTCGTTGAGTCATATATATAATCTATAGTTGGATATTTATATAAAAATTGATAGTGGAGAGAACCGACTGAATGAAAGGGTGGACGTAAAAAGGAAATGGATTAAACGGGGGTGCATGTTCGCCTCTGAAAAAAGTAATGGATATACGGTGAGATTTAGGGAAAATTAGGAAAAGACAGTTTCTATTTATTCTTACAAGTATATATATTTACTTATTTATTTACATATATACATATATTTAAGAAGTTTATAATTTGTGCTTATTCATTGAAGTTTTCCTTTATCTGAGATTGAAAAATTCCTTTCCTTAGTGTGTTAAGTGTTAACTTTTATGTCGTATAATTTTACATAAGTGTTTTTGAATGGTCTGTAAAACTTCTTAAGGTTAATTTGGACTTTTGTTTGTTTGTTTTTTTGTTAAAAATGGAATATATAAATCAATGATAATAATTAGTCACTATGTACATTCTTCAAGACAGTAAGAAAATCAGAGATCAATGGAAAGTAAGTAAGAAAGTAATTAAGTTGTTTATAAAGGGATCGTGGATAGAAGATGTACCACGACTTTTATGTCGACATTTCGTCTACCCGTGAGACGATCTTTAATATAAGGTCACCCCACCTTGTGTAGTTGTTTATGAATTCTAATTTACATCTATCAAGTCAATACTCCTTTTGTTTCAATTTCATCACTTTTGTACCTACCAGGGACTCCCAGTCTCTTTCGGAGAGAGTCTTCCACTGGAAATTCGATCGACTTGGTGCCCCTTTTCAAGGTCTTTCTGTTCTTTCAACTTACTCTTCCGGGACTCTATTGTCATTCGAAACACTATGAGTTCCCTCTCTTTCTCAAGTCGACACTGTCCCTGTGTCCCTTTCTTCTCTTGGTTCCAGTCTCCACCTCTATCTCCAGACTAGTATGGATTTTGAGTACCATTTTACAAACCTTAGACAACAGTGACGTCACCCCCTCAGAAATCCTCTGAAATTAGTCACCTCACTAGTCTGTCTAAATTTGAAATAGAACTCCCACACCTTACCTTCGTCACCCCCTCCCTACCGTCGTCATTAGGTACACTTTTGACTACGACCAAATCTGACCTCCACTGTGGCTCTCCCAGTCTACACCAGTCTACGTATTTTTCTAAACCCTCGTCTTGGATATCCTGAACGACTACCTGAGTCATGTCTCTCGTCAGTTCCTACTCAGAGTGAAAAATTGGGTCCCATAGATTCAACTACGACTACGGTCATTGACTTGATCTCTCCTTCTACCACCCTTTTATAACCCCTGACCTCTTCCGTCCTTAGTTTTCAAATTTAGTTTTGTACAATACAAATTCTATTCCGATATTCTTGTGTACAATTTGTAAATTTAGTTTTTATACACATCCACTTGTGATACTCTTATTAAGTCTCTTCATTTTTACAACTCTACTATAAACTTTGTTCACCACCCAATCCTCTCTCTAAGGTAATTAAGTCAGTTCCCCTTTTCTAATAATAATCTCTTTCCTTAAAATAATAAAGTCCAAAGAACCAAGACACACTACTGTTTATTTCTCTCTTCTAGTAGTTTTCGATGTTATATGACTTACGAACAGTTTAAAGTCCTTTTCCGTCTCCTAAAAAGT
>SJYO01020080.1:99861752-99902121 GCA_006410555.1 Capra ibex | reverse complement strand
CGTCGTACGGTCCGGAGGGACAGGTAGTGGTTGAGGGCCTCAAGTGAGTCTGAGTACAGGTAGCTCAGTCACTACGGTAGGTCGGTAGAGTAGGAGACAGTAGGGGAAGAGGAGGACGGGGTTTAGGGAGGGTCGTAGTCTCAGAAAAGGTTACTCAGTTGAGAAGTGTACTCCACCGGTTTCATGACCTCAAAGTCGAAATCGTGGTAAGGAAGGTTTCTTTAGGGTCCCGATTAGAGGAAGTCTTACCTGACCAACCTAGAGGAACGTCAGGTTCCCTGAGAGTTCTCAGAAGAGGTTGTGGTGTCACTTTACGTTTAGTTTTGATGTTACTCCAGAGAGAAGTGTGGTCAGTCTTACCGGTAGTAGTTTTTTAGATGTTTGTTATACGACTTCTCCTACACATCTTTTCCCTCGGGAGGTTACGACAACCACCTTTACATTTAACCACGTCGGTGATATCTCTTGTCAGACCTCCACGGAATTTTTTGATTTTTATCCCGATGATCTACTAGGTCGTTAGGGTGAGGATTCATATATCGACCTCTTTTTGTACGAAGTTTTCCTATGTACGCGGGGTTACAATTGACTCCGTGACAAATGTTATCGGTTCTGTACCTTCTTCGGATTTACAGGTAGTCGTCTCCTTACCTATTTCTTCTACTCCACACATATATGTGTGTTACCCATAATAAGTCAGTAATTTTTCTTACTTTATTACGGGAAACGTCGTTGTATCTACCTAGACCTCTAATATGATTTACTTCATTCAGTCCGTCTCTTTCTGTTTATAGTATAGTGAAAATACACTTGAGATTTTTATATTGTTGGTACATGTTTTGTCTTTGTCTCAGTGTCTGAATCTGTTGTTTGTGTCATTGGTCTCCCCTTTCCAACCTCCTCCTTCTCTGTCCGGTAAACCTTAACTGTACATGTATGACGATATAAATATTATCGATTAGTTGTTTCTGGATGACAACCCATCCGTGTCTCTTGACAAAAAAGACATCATAGTATTTACTCTTTTCTTAAACTTTTTCTTATCTATGTCCATGTACACATCGATTTAGTGAGACGAGATGTAGACTTTGGTTGTGTTGTAACAATTAGTTGATATGAGGTTATATTTTCTTTTTGACTTTTGTTTTTTATTTATTTTCACATTATCACCTTCTTTGTTTGTTTTTGGTAGATTATGTATTTACCTTTTACAACGATTTGAATTCATGAAGATTCATGAAAGGTACAAGAAAGGTTACTTAATAGAACGAATAGTCTCGTGTCTTACACCACCAGTAAACACATCAAGTTCATCTCATCTTTCAATGACTATGTCTCATCTATACAGTTTCTTCGTAACCTTGTGATATACTCACTCGTCAGTTATTCCTATGACTCAACTGGGTCACTTACAGTGGTGACGTATTCGGTGATACATCTAAGATCCGAGAACGGTTCGGACCCGGTGGTCAGAACCGGGTCAAGGAGAGGAAGAGACCTCGACCTCAAATAACACAGAATTTTCATTTTCACTTTCACAATCACAGAACTGCTGGAGTACCTGACATCAGCCGGTCCGAGAGGACAGGTACCTTAAGAGATCCGTTCCGATGATCTCACCGGTCGGTAAGGGAAGAGGTCTCCTAGAAGGGTTGGGTCCCTGACTTGGGTACAGAGGACGTAGCATCCACCTAGGAAATGACAGACTCGGTGATCCCTTCGGTACTTTAATTCCTACGAAGCAGGAACTTTCTTTTCGATGCTGTTTGGATCTGTGTCATGATTTTTCGTCTCTGTAGTGAAACGGCTGTTTTCAGGTAGATCAGTTTCGATAATAAAAAGGTCATCAGTATATGCTCTCGACTTGGTACTCTCTCAACTTTGTATTTCTTCCGACTCACGGCTTCTTAACTACGAAAACTTTATACCGTGACCTCTTCTCAGAACTCTCAGGAAACCTCACATTCCTTTCTATTTTGGTCAGTTAGGATTTCCTTTAGTTGGGACTTATAAGTAACCTTCCCGACTTCGACTTCAAAGTTATGAAACCTGTAGACTACTCTTCTCGGTTGAGTAACCTTTTCTGGGACTACGACCCTTTCTAACACCCGTCCTCCTCTTTCCCCGTTCTCTCCTACTCTGCCAACCTACAATAGTGGCTGAGTTACCTGCACTTAGACTCGTTTGAGGTCCTATGTCACTTCCTGTCCCTTCGGACCGTACGACGTCAGGTGCCCCAGTGTTTCTCAACCTGGACTCAATCACTGACTTGTTGTTGTTTTCATTTTTGACAAAGGTCCATGTGTAACGTTTATGTCTGGGTTGGCGTCCGGTTAGTTCTCAAGGTCCTTAACCAGGATAAGGTAATTACTACCATTATAGACCACAAATCCTTTTACGGGTATGGAAAGATCTTGGAATTTAAGACCTGTAAGGATCCTGACGTGGGAGTTCACTGACGTGTACAAGTGTGTCCATATACACTCTTACAAGAACTGTGTGACACATAGTCTTCTTTGACTTTTGTAAAGGTTAAAGGTAGTCAACATGTGACCTATTTATTTTGGACCATAAAAGTTTTTCATTTTGTCATATGACATCTCTTTTGTTTCATGTCAATATGAGTAGTACACACGCACGTATGAGTCTGTGATTCAGTACAGGTTGATCAAAATTGGGGAAATTGGTGGTCCGAGGAGACAGGCACTCTAAAAGGTCCGTTTTTGTGACCTCACCTATCGGTAAAGGAGGAGGTCCCCTACAAGGACTGGGTCCCTAGATTGGACATAAAGGACGTAACTGTCCACCTAAGAAATGTTGACTCGGTTGACCCTTCGGGGCGGTATGGGTAGTTATCTACATAGAGTTTTAATGTTGTGTTTTTTTGTTTTATTCAGTATCCTCTTGTGTATAATTAGGTAAATTCTTATAAGCTTTCGTCTTTTTGCTTTGTTTTTGAAAAAAAGACTATGTACATACCCTCTTTTGAATTTTTCTCAATCCCTTAATAATTGTGTTTTAAGTCCTTTTACCAATGTATACCTCCTCTTCACTACACCCTGTTCACAAGTCGAGACTAGGAGTTCCCCAGACTTGAAGGACGATTACAAGATCAAGATTGTCCCACCATACTTGTCCCCACTACATAATATTGATCAAAAATTTCTCATATACATACAAATTTAAACGTATAAACATACATACTGCAAGTGTTATTTTTCATGAAGAAATAATAACACTACTTGGTACACTGTCCATATACAACTCACATTCAAAGATTGATTTGTATACAATAAGGAAAGATATAATTCGGACCCCTAACGACAGTTTCTATACACTGTCTTTCATTAATCTTGTCCAATAACTCACGGAATCACTTTTCCCCGATTCAATAGACCAATAGGTAGGTAGTGGGTAGGTAGACAGATATCACCGTTTGTCATGTATCGTAACATATTTTACTGTTTACAATTGTTGACGACTTCGATTCATTTCTATCTTTAAACTTATTAAAAGAATGTTTTTCTTGAATTTCCTGCCTTTAAGGGGCTACCAGGTCACCAATCCTGAGGTACACAAATGCCGGTTCGTGCACCGGTCCCTTCCTTCTAGGGTATCCGACTCACCACGTCGGTTTTATTTATTTTATTTTTGTAGAAACATATAATTTTTTTTTTTTGAACTTCCTTTTTTTATACGTAAAGACCTAAGGTTTTCACTCCATCTTGGAGACCCCAGACCCGGACCTTTAGACATGAAAATTGTGTTCCGTCCACTTTGGGAACTGGTCCGTACAAGCTCAACAATGTCACAATTCTTTTTATTGTCAAGAGTTGGTGTGGTCCGTCTTTAATCGTAAGTTTACGCTAAGCTCACTAACTTTTTGTCGAACTTTTTTATATTGTAAAAAACTTTTTTTAAAATTTAGATATTTTTACAAAAAAATTTCATTACCTATAGTCACTTAAATTTCATTTCATATGGATATGTAACGGAGTCTTCGACGTCCATGAGTACCTTAAATGGAGGAGGGAGGAAACTCGGTGACCAAAGAAAAAAGTGGTGATATGTAAGAGAGGGGGAAGCACATTTGAAATATCATACCAAAAATAGTTCTTACAATATATTCCGTCCTATTACAGGTTGACCATGTTAGTCCTTACAACGATTGAATTAGAAGAGAATTTTAAGTGACTTAACAAAGTCTAAAGAGTGAGTCGTTCCGTTTTTTCACGGCATTCAACTTCTTTCCGACTGAAAACCGAAAGATAGTTTACCTTTAGTCTTCTGACTCGACACAGAGGTATTATCCGATCGTAATGTGCCAGGTGTCTAGAGAATTAACATCTCCGAAACCGTAAAAGTTCCGACTCCAATGAATCTCCCTTTAACTTCGGTTCACTTTACATTAATTCTCCCTTTTCTGTACCATCCTACTCCAACCCCTTCGACCAAACGCCGACACATTCCGTCGGGACTATAGGATTTGCCGTAGAGTGTCGTTTCTTTTGAAAGGACTTATGACGAACGACTCTGTTTGTGACGTCGACAAAATATACGAGTGAGACGTTAAAGCGGAAACATTTGTCACTGTATGATCGTTTCAAGTTATTTTGGTGTTCGGGATCTCGGTATGGTCCCTATAAACTTTGAAGTTAGTGTGTTGACTTTTTACTGGTCGGCGAGAAGTGTCAACTTATAAATGGTCTTACCGAAGGGTCCACCGTGTCCCTATTTCTTAGGTGGACGGTTACGTTCTATGTGGTCAAACTAGGGACCCCGCCCTTCTAGGGGACCTTCTCCTTTACCCTTGGGTAAGGTCATAAAAACTGACCTCTTAGAGTCCCTCTCTCCTCGGACCGCCCGATGATAAATACCTCAGTGTCTCATCCTGTACTGACTCGTTGATTTGTTAAATGATCTTAGACAGTATCAGAGAACCGTTCTCTCTGAGACCCGTGTACTCTTAGAACGTCAAGAAATCCGTGTTCCGAACCTTTGGACGTATACTTTAGATTTTGGAACCCGAGACGGACGGAGGTCACGGAAGGCGACACTCTTCTCTCTTTTCTTTCGTTCTCCAGGGACAGATGTGTTAAAGACTCATCAGACTTTAAAGACAGATAAGTCAAAGACTCTTCGCCGTCCTTTATATCGGTCTAGAACGTTTCAGGATCAGGTAGATAGTGTCAGGGGAACAACAACAAATCAGTGATACAGTACAGACTGAGAGACACTAGAGTACCTGACATTGAACGATCCGAGGAGACAGGTACCCTAAAGGGTCCGTTCTTATGACGTCACCCAACGGTAAAGGAAGAGGTTCCCTAGAAGGGATGGGTCCATAGCTTGTACATAGAGGACGTATCCGTCCACCCAAGAAATGACGATTCGGTGGATCCTTCGGTAGTGTCAGGGGATAAACCCAAATTATATATTGGAAATCCCCACTATAGGAAACGTGTGTTCTATCCTATGAACCTCCTCCCATCATATTCGGACCCATCGACCATTTGACACATATGGTCGTGTAAAGTGTGTCATACCTATCACCAAGTCTGTCTAGTTAGGGTCCATCTGTCTATCGAGACACTGGAAGTCACTGGAAAGACAAAGAGTCAGGAGGACACACAGTACCTGTACTACTGTCAACCTAGGTGGTATGTTTGACAACACTTCTGATTAGTTCCAATGTAAGCCTATCGTGAATTGTGTCACGGACCGTGTCTCGTTTAGTACCTGTTCGTACGTGAAGTGATCCATTTTAATTGATTGACCATTTCTCTGGTTTTTATATACAGACATAATTTTATATCAAATTTTTTTACGACAGAGAGTAAGTCAGTAAATAGTACATAATGGGTCGTAGGTACACATTCTGAAATACGACCCAAAATCCGACTGTGGTTTTTAAGGGTAGAGGATGGTAGTCTCTAATTTCAAAACTCTATCCAACCTTTGACCTTGGGAGTAGAGGAACTCGTTGTCTTATGTTTGTTTGATATTCCCTGACTTTTATTGATGTGCGGACGTCTCACCCCGTCAATACTTGTTATTCTAGGTTTTCTGGTGTTTGGTTCATGGAAAAGACTTCGTGGATCTCGGTTTCTTCTCATGACACGTACCAGGGACGTGTGTCGTGGTGTCTCCCCACCCGTATGGTGGATTCGACACGGAGGAGAGGTGAGTGACTAGACAGGGACGGGAGTCGGGTAAATTCTTTGGTCGGACGGGGGAGGAACCCCTTGGTCGTTCCGGTGGACACAGAACAAGAGTGAGGGTACACGACGTCGTACTTGGGGTTATTTGGAACGGACTTAAATAACAGACTAGATAATTGTTAAACATAACTAATTTGTCAGGTTCTCCAATTGACCCCGGTGATCGGTAAAATGGCCTATACTAAAGTACTCGAAACGAACATTCCTCAAAGTTTAACCTTTCTTGATCCTCTTTCTTTCACCTCTGTAACGACCTCTCAAAACATAAACAGTAATTTTATTACTGTTTACTCATTTCGTGTCAAATTCACAGACGGCCTAAACGAAGATCAAATCCTGTCACTGTAATACAATATAATAATTCTATTTGCCTAAATAAATCATTATCTGAAAATTTTCTCGTCTTTTAATTTTGATATAATTTCTATAGTGCAGAAACAGTGAATAAAGTCTTTATGACACCCATAAACAAATTTACAATCCATGGTTACTGACATGGAATTAAACAAGTTTGATAAGGTAAAAATAACAAATACGAAAAATCCATAATACTAGTCACGATATTTTAAAAATAAATGTATTTATAAACATGTAATAGAGACCGGTAAAGGATTGTCATTTTGATACATTCTTCCTAAGTACAAGATATCCACTTACAAAAAAATGTCAAATCCCTTATAAAACAATAAAAGAAAGATTGTTCATAAGAAGTCAAATTTAGATTTAGTATAGATTCACTGGTAGAGTTATAATTTATGATAGAAGGAAATTTGAAACGGGTATGTGATATCTTTTAAAAGAAAACATAATGGTAGGGTCACTTATCTTAAGAATTAAGGAATTTATAATTTTTATCATTATACGAGGAAACTTTCTCTCAAATTGACTATTCTACCGAATTATCTAAAATTTCTTAGTGATTACTTTTTCATCTCAACCTGACACTTCTTTCGACTCGTGGCTTCTTAACTACGAAAACTTGACACCACAACCTCTTCTGAGAACTCTCAGGGAACCTGACGTTCCTCTAGGTTGGTCAGGTAAGACTTCCTCTAGTCAGGACCCACAAGAAACTTCCTGACTACGACTTCGACTTCGAGGTTATGAAACCGGTGGAGTGCGTTTCTCAACTGAGTAACCTTTTCTGAGACTACGACACTCCCCAACCCCCGTCCTTCTCTTCCCCTGCTGTCTCCTACTCTACCGACCTACCGTTGTGACTGACCTACCTGTACTCAAACTCACTTGAGACCCTCAACCACTACCTGTCCCTCCTGACCGCACGACGTTAAGTACCCCAGTGTTTCTCAGTCTGTGCTGACTCGCTGACTTGACTTACGTTTTCATAATGTTTTATCATCCATGAGTACTTGAAAATGAATATAAGTTTTCTTAACGACTACGAAGGAAAATATTCACTGGGAAATTTATAAATAACGAGGACTCGGTGACCCCTTCTAGGGTGTAGTATAATTTGAAGATAATTAAATAAGTTTGTTTCGTTTTATTTTTGTTCACATTTAAACTACCGACGGATCGCTTTGTCGGGGTATGACCTCCAAATTATCGTTGTCTACGTAACAGAGACTAAATCGAACGGACACCTAAGACCTAAGTTATAACAATTATCGACCCATTGATGAAAAAACTTTCTTTCTTTTAGATTTGTGTGTACAAATCCCCATCGGAGGAACTTTAGTGACGACTTTTGTTTAATCAAGTTTAGTATGAACTGTCTCCGTAGGTCTTTATACCGGAGACTAGGTGGGGTTTAGTATACGTAAATCCCAAATTGATCTAAGAACGTCATTTAAGTTATCTACATAATACACAAGAAGACGAGAAAAAAAAAAAAAAAAAATGTAAAGAATTGAAATATAACTACCCACTTTTCCTGACCTCTGGGGTTTTGACTAGTAATAAAAACATCGGTTATATAGTTTAGTCTAATGGGTAATAGTAACTAGAGATAGAAATTGTATATAAGTTTTTTTATGAAATTTTTGTAGAAGTATCCTTCAAATGTTTATTTATAATAAAAGTATCTTTTGAAATATCTTCTCTATGATTTTATCTCCACTTTTGAACACCGGGTCTCTTCAATAAGTTTTCCGAGAAGAGGTCCGAAGGGACCCCCGAACCACCATTTCTTAGTGAACGGCTAGGTCCTCTGTGCTAAAGTTAGGGCCCAGGTCTTCTAGGTTATACGGTGTCTCGTTGATTCGTGTTCACTATGTTGAAGACTCGGACACGAGATCTCGGGTCCTCCGTTTTGATGTCTCAGGCGTACGACGTTGACGACTTCGGTCTCTCGGGATCTCGCGTACCCGGGCACGAGCCGTTGTCTTCAGTGATGTTACTCTTCGGGCACCTGGTATCGCTCACATCAGGGTGAGGAGCTTTGATTTCTTCTCGGTACTTCGTTGCTTCTGGGTCGTGTCGGTTTTTATTTATTTATTTGAAGAAAAAAAAAGAAAATTTCCCCATAAGAGGTTCCGGAAAGTGAAAAAAAGAAACACAGAAGGGACCACGGAGTCAGACATTTCTCAGATGGACGTTGAAGTCACTGGACCCCAGTTAGAGACCCAACCCTTCTAGGGGACCTCTTCTTTTACCGTTGGGTGCTGTCATAAGAACGGACCTCTCAAGGTACTTGTCTCCTCAGAGCATCCGATGTCAGGTACCTCAGTATTTCTCAGCCTGTGTTAATTCACTAATTGTGAAAGTGAAAAGAGGTTGTGACATGTCAATCATTCTTCAAGTCCGTCTTAGTCTGACCGTTAGGTCAAGGGCTCCGATCTGGTACAATGATAAAACGGGCTCGGAAAGAAAATGGGTCACGTCGACGGACGAAAAGGAAGTGTGGTTTTGAGAAGTTATAAATAAAGACTCCACCCTGTCTCGACTTGCATCTTGGTATGTCGACTGAGACTTGTTACTCCTGAGTTCCACGACTGGAAGTCGTCAGGTTTTAGATGGATATTGAAATATCAAACAGGAAAACAGGGACCAAGTAAAAACAGGAACCTAAGTTAATTGCAGGTTAGTACGTCATGATCTCAAGAATAAGTCACTTTTTAAAGACGCACATTCACCTAGGAACGACAAGTTTGGACACAAAAAATTCCCAGTTGACATACATGATAAGTTACTCAAAAACAAAGACATTCCATGTCGTAAGACCGCTGTCTGTCATTTTAGTATTTCGTCTTTGTTGATTAAGTCTATACGAATGAGAAGGCTTATATTTTAAGCAAAATTAACCCACCCAGACCGAAAACTTTACAAAAATGTCATTACCACTATGTAAATATAATTAGAGAAAACCGAGTCTCTTTCAAAACACCTAATATCTCTGATTAAGTATACATTACGATGGTACCTATTATTTTTACAAGTGACATTTAAAATTTGACTCAGTCAAATACATAAAATCATTTACCTTACTCCATCCACTTCTTAAGTAAAATGTTTTTTTAAGACGTCGTTCTAAAGAACACTACATTTATCTCGAGTCCTACTTCTACTCGAAGGGTACACCACGTCCCTACTTCTTAGGTGAACGGTTCGACCTCTACGTCCAAGGTAAGGACCCAACCCTTCTAAGGGCCCTCTTTCCTTACCGATGGACGAGGTCATAAGACGGACCCTTTAGGGTACCTATCTCCTCGGACCGTCCAATGTCAGGTACCACAGCGTTCCTCAGTCTGTGCTGACTCGTCTCTGTCTAGGACCTGGTACTTCCTAATGTCCTATATGCGTGAAATGTGTAGTCAAAGAGAGCCCTTTTTTTCCTCCAACGTATAAGATTTTAAAGGAAAGAAATTTTAGAAAAACTAACAATCAACTGAGTGTACCTCTATCGAGGGGATTTAAAAATGTAAAAACAGTGAAAACATAACAGATATCATAATATAAAAACACGAGTAGTATATTTAATGTTTACATTAAGAGAACTGGTGTATGATAAAGATGTTGGAGTATACATCACTATTGATACAAGTTAATAAATATATATGATTTATACATAAAATATATGGTTTGTGTACTGTATATTTGACAAATGGACAATATATGTATAAATATATACATTTATACAGGGGTCCATTCGGATCCATTTGTTCAGCATAAAGATTTAAGAGTTCGTTTATTGACAAAAATGTGAAGTTAAATTTGTATAGAACATACACACGAATTCAACGAGTCAGTACAGACTGAGAAACGCTGGGGTACCTGACATTAGACACCCGAGGAAACAGGTACCCCTAAGAGGTCCGTTCTAATGACCCCACCCATCGGTAAGGTAAAAGGTCCCCTAGAAGGGATGGGTCCCTAATTTGGGTCCAGAGGACGTAACGTCCACCTCAGAAATGGCTGACTCGGTCTTCCCTTCGTTTTTATAGAACTTACTCCGGTTTGTCTTTTAGTCTAAAAATTCACTTTTAAAAATTATAAAAAATCTCCTATAAATTTTGTAAAAAATTCTTCATCATACGATAACTCTCGATTAATTAGGGGGTTTACTTGATTATATGTATTTTATCACAGTAACCCAAAGTTAAAATCTATTGTTGATGATTAATAAATACTCTAAAATCCTTGAAACGTATATAACGAACTCTACCTAACATTAAAAATAATGTATCCACTCCTTTGTCTTCGGGAACTCAAATTTATTAGTTAATTCCAGTGTCAAGATATTTGACCCGTTTCCCAACAAGTTTTGGTAGTAGTTTCCGGTCCAATCATAAGATTTACCTGACTTTTAATGAAAGACGTTGAGTGACTAGAGAGGTCGAGAGGGGTTATGATAATGACACGGGAGGGAGATTTTACTTTTGTCCGAGGAGATGACTCGAGGGAAAGTTGAAGGGAAAACATTCCAAAAACTTTATACATATATTAATCCTCTCTTTACTAGGTACTTGAGTCTCCTTTTTTTAAGAAGTCTCCAGTGTATAAGGTCAAGACCCAATCTAAGTCATTTGTATGTGGTGGCTTACGTGAATTAAATCTGTCTTATTAACCCGTAAGTTCCAGGAATTTTAATTTGTCATCGTTCTCGGACCCTCTTCTTCTCGTATTGTCCTTTGCGAGAGGTTGGTCTTAGTCAAAGGATTAAAAAGAGACCATAAGGACTACATTATGATAAAGTTGTGTCGGACTGTGTGTCATCGTCGACGGTTCACCTGTCTCAGGTCCCTTCAGGACGGTAGGACCGATCTCGTCTTCCTTTCTCCTTAGGGATGTCGAGTCATTCTCAATGTCTTAAGGGGTTATAAAAGAGTAAAAGAGACATGGGAGTACAACCCCCACTTTTATGTATAAAATTTATTTCCTTAATTTGTAGTAAAGATGACATTTATAAATTAATAAGTTCATGTCTTTGTATATAAATACATGGATAATACTTGTTGATTCTTTTACTACGGGACTTCGTCCCTGTACTAGTTTACACGTTTACAAAATGAAGAAAAGGTGACCCTTTTGAAGAAGATTGTGGAAATATTCATGTATTTGAAGGTTGTAATTTTATTGAGTTTTTGTTGACTCTTTAATGTAAACTTTACTTTTAATTGTGGAAGACATCTGTTTGGATTTCTCCTATAAAACCCATCTAAAAATTTAACCTAGTTCAACAATTTCTATAAAAATTTATTTATTTATGAAAATCTAATACTGTAATTTAGTTCACAGAAAAATTTTTAAAAACAATGTTATGATAAGTTCCCATGAATCGTCTTTGAAAGTTTTCCTAATTCTCCTATACGTTACAAAGATGTTCCTAAAAGGTTTATAATTGAGTAGTCAACTACAATGATGAAAGTTTTACTTACATCTATATAGAAACAGAATTTGTGAGGTGAGAATAGTTCTTATAAATTCTTTCAGTTTAAACGATGTATATAATGGATTTATTATATTGTCAAACAAGAGTACTCACATTTTAATGTTTTATAAGTAGTACAGTTTTAACTTCTTTTTGACACGTTTATAAAGTGTCTTGAACACTGTATGTCTTGTAGGGGTCTGTTCTTCTTCCATGTGGACATATTTTCAACCTTGTTTAACTAAAGGTTTCAAAGAAGAACGTGTTTTCAGGACGTGGAGTCGTTAGTTTATACTACTAAAAGTTTCTCCTACACCTATTAATATATTTGTTTTAAACCTTGAAAGCTTCATACTGAATCCTACTCGACTACGACGACCAAGTGAGACTGTTAGTGATTAAAATCTTCTGAAAAATTGTTTGAAATACTCCAAACTTTGGTAAAAGGTTCACCAAAACTGTATAAGAGATGAGTATAAGTCGGGGGAGAGGGCGACTGTGTGTTGGGGAGTTTAAGTCTAGATATACACAGATAGGAAGTGAGTTTTTGTCGGGTGAAGATTTTCTTAGTAATAGAATTATTTAAGTTAATTTGAAAGTCAAATGGTTATGTTATGGATAAAAGGGGGGAGTTTGGAGTAAACATTTGGGTTCATTTAAAGGAGATTTCCATTTCTCTTTACGTTTTATAACAACATCCTAAAATTCACTATGTAAGAGTAAGAGTGTTTTCATCATGTCTTACTTTCTCATCATTGACATTTGATATATTTATAGGTCGTGTTATTAATTCTTCTGTGTAATGTCACTTTGTAATATTTCAGTGTAAAGAAATTTCTTATACCAGTCTTTATTAAACATTTTATTAGTTTTACGAATATTATTAGACGTATATTAATATTATACCTATGAAAACAGAATTTCATAAATTCTAGATCTCTACGATTTTATGTTTAGTATAAAGGAAATTTTTTAAAAAAGATATTCTTTACATATTGTCTTAAATATTAGACTTTACTTTTTGTTATTTCTCTTTGTCTTGACTGTTAGATGGGAGTTTCACTAAAATTGATTTTTCTTGAGTCCAAGTGGTTTCTACTTTTCAAATGTGTGTGAAAGTTCGTGTTATGACATATCTAAACTTTGGTTTCAGAACCGAGGACACCACATGACTCTACTAATCCAAATACACAAAGAACTGATGTTCCCCTGACCTATCAACTCACCCAAGTCATACTTATTTCAGACCACTAACACTTCTTAAGTCAGTAAGGATAAGGTGTGAACCCGTTGAATTATCCAACGACAATGTACGTGACCTTACTTCTTTGTTAGAATGAGTTTTTCGTTAATGTCTCCGGACGTGATTGTTCTATTTGAATCCAGACAATAAAACCTTATTTTATGTGTTAAATTCACATGTCTCTATGTACCTTAGATCTTGTACCTTATTTATAAATTAATATATAAACGTACTTTAGTCAGTATGTTATCATTTGTCAATAAATAAAAGTAATACTTTTACAACCGTTTTAGATTAGTTACATATAATTCGAAAATATGAAATATGTAAAAAGAGTAAAATCAGAGTAGTACCAAGGAAGGTTTGTTTTTCAGATACTGACCTATAAAGGAAGTAAAATCCTTCTTCAACCAATACACCGAAATAAAATTTTGTTTTCTTAAACTAATTTACCCTCGTTTGACTATCAGTGTCAACTATGTATTGAAAATGGTTTGTATAATCAAATTGAAAAATTTTCTCTTATAATTCGAAGAAATAAAATTAAAAGTCTCCTCCGTACAAAGACAATGAACCTCATATTCTTTATCGTCTTCTCATTGTATTAGTACTACAAAATCCTTTGTACTGGTACGGTTAGTACTATAGACTTTCTAATGGTCTTTTATATAATAACACAGTAAAAAACCAATCAGAAGATCACAGTTTGACATTGTTTTGTCCTACAGTATCCTGGATGTTATTTTTAGTATGATTCTTTAGAATGTACATGTTTTTATCGGTAAATTTATATAATAGTCGTTTTCATGTATATGAATATAGTGTTTTTCCTAGGGAGGATGGATATGGGGTAAAGAATAAAGTACAGAAGGTTCTCCAAAAGATTCGTTTGTGTTTATACACACACACGAAATCAGCGAGTTAACACAGGTTGAGACACTAAGGTGCCTGACATCGTTTCCAGGTAGATCAGTTCCGACACCAAAAAGGTCACCAGTACATACCTACACTCTCAACCTGACACTTGTTTCGACTCGTGGCTTCTTGACCACGAAAACTTGACACCACAACCTCTTCTGAGAACCTGACGTTCCTTTAGGTTGGTCAGGTAAGACTTCCTCTAGTCAGGACCCACAAGAAACCTTCCTTTGAGGTTATGAAACCGGTGGAGTACACTTCTCAACTGAGTAACCTTTTCTGACTGCGACCCTCCCTAACCCCCGTCCTCCTCTTCCCTTGCTGTCTCCTACTCTACCGACCTACCGTAGTGGCTGAGCTACCTACACTCAAACTCGCTTGAGGCCCTCAACCACTACCTATCCCTCCGGACCGTACGACGCTAAGTACCCCAACGTTTTGTCAGCCTGTACTGACTCGTTGACCTGACTTGACTTGACTTGACTTGACCTAACATCGGATGGTCCGAAGAGAACAGGTACCTTAAGAAGTTCGTTCTTATAACCTCATCCAACGGTAAGGGAATAGGTCCCCTAGAAGGACTGGGTCCCTATCTTGGACTCAGAGGACGTGACGTCCGTCTAAAAGATGATAGACAATGGAAGATTATGTTTACCGTCAAAGGATATATGACAAAAAATAAAACGAAAAATAATTTTATAGAACTACAACTAATGTGAAGTCAAGTATATTGGAATAAAAAAAATTTACTGATGTGGTGTCAAGTTGTCCGATAAACTACTTTTAAATTTGACAAGGGTTAACATACTGTAATGTTTGTTACGACTTTATTTAAATATGTATGAAGAGACACATAAACACATAATTTAGGAACCTTCGTCTTGACGGACAGATTTCAAAACGCGTAAAAACTATAATGACATTTTGAGAAGAGGTACTTAGACTTAGTCGAGTGTTTGGCTATTTTAACACAATGTAAGGATTGTGATACAAAATAGTTTTCAAAACAGTAATGTTTGACTTTCCACTTTATAAAGTCCAAATAAAAGGTATAGAGTTTGTCAAAAATAATAAACGAATTTTCAGTGAAAGTCAATGTGAAGACACTTGACGGACAGTACACAGGTAAAATGACAAACGATCAAAAAAATTTAATAAAAGTACAATAAATAGACTTATTATAATTTTGAAATTCTTATAACAATAATTAAAAATGATATAAAAACGGTATGAAAAAAACTGATTTGACATTTTTTTTAATCTGATAATGTTTTTACTTCAAATTAAAATTTATGAAAGGAAATATTTCCTGTCACAGAGAGAGAAGGACTTCTTGCTCATGATATTTTCACTAAATTCCTGTTACGATGAAATTATATTTTCACATACTTTTAATTGATACAAAAGACAAATACTTTTATAATTGTCCGACACTTTACGGAGTCCGTTTTCAAAAGTTGAAAAGTTAACACACGGATATCCTTTAGTATCGTTAGTTACGATTCCTTGGTCTATTTCCTTCCCTAAAAGTTTCTTTCTTGGACTTTCTCTTGTAAGTTTTTCTTTCGTTTATCTCGTTTCTTTTTCTTTTCGAAACATTATCTTTTATATAAAGAAGATGTGACTTACTGTTGATTGTGTAGGTATTTCCTTAATATATGTATTTAATGGTAAATACGGGAGTCCTGGGAATGATAATAAAATAAAAAGGATAACATTATAATGAAAAGTAATATTTGTACGTATATAATGTCTTGATACATTGTCTTGTACTTATATGTATATTATGTAAGTAGGAGTCTCGATAGCGTCCAAGTTAAAGTCTGGTACTATTTCGTGTGTATATACATTATTTGTATGTCTGTATGTGTTTATAAATGTGTATGACACAAAGTTGAACAAAGACAAACGCAAAGTTGAATATTATATGAAACCTGTATAAAAGTGAAATCTTGTGAATCTTGATTGTTTATAAAATTTGATAATGATAGGTAACATCTACATGTTATTTAATATATTGATTTAAGGTTAGTTACCAATGTTTTGATACGGGTTTAAAAGATGATTGTTGTTAGGATGACACTGGTGGAAACTGTGTGTATAAATGAACGTGTGAATCCTTCCTCGTACTACTTAAAATCATTCACTTACTTATAAACTTTTAAAACAATAGTGGTATTTTTTCAAAATAGTTATGTAAAGGTGATTCTCATATAAAGAGAGTAGTGTAATAGTCTCTTAATAGTGTGAAAGTTTTAGATACTTTGTCCGTTTTGTGATAGAATGAGACGTAAAAGGACAATTGTCTCGACTCCCAGAAAGACGGTGAACAGTAAACACAAAGAGAATGAACCTTAACTGTAAGAAATAAGAGTCTACCATTTCTTAGACGGACGTTACGTCCTTTGGACACAAGGTAGGGACCCAGGTCTTCTAGGAGACCTCTTCCCGTACCGTTGGGTGAGGTCATAAGAACGGACCTCTTAAGGTACCTCTCTCCTCGAACCGTCTGATGTCAGGTACCCCAGCGTTTCTTAGTCTGTGGTGACTCGTTCAATTGTGAAAGGTAAGAGTTTAACAAATTAGGAGTCAGGAATTACTCTCAAGATCCGTATAATCTTTTAATCGAGAAAAAGATAATTGTTAACGGTATACATATATATATATATATAAAAGAACGTTTACAATTCTTAGTACAGGGATGTACCCGAAATCCAAAAAGATAGTTAGAGTTTTTACGAAAGGGTGTACGCTGTGAGTGTTTATGAGTAAGTCGAAAAGATCCAAAGTATATAAATTCTGAATTTAACAAATTTAGTAGACGTAAAGTAACCATACAATTTTCACTCCCTTTCAAGTTCAAAATAATAATCCAATGGGTTTATTTATACATTAATAGGATGTACTAGTTAATTTACAATAAAGAAGAGGTAAGGGACTGAAATCTTCATACGAATAGTTTACATTCGAAAGGAAAATGAGAACATACAGAGAAGTCAAAGGATGAAACCATCTAGATAAGGGATAAGATACCGGAAATTTAGTAATATCGAAATATTATGGAAAATAAAATATCATTTTTAGGGGTAAGTGTATACATGTGAAAGGAACCTTAACTTTAGAAAGACCGTACATCAACAAAAAAGTGAACTCAACTTGTCAACAAAACTTTAGTTAGGGGGGGGGGTAACCAATACTACGACAAATTAAATATACAAGAAAGTCTCTTTAATATAGAAATCTTGTTACACAAAATGATATAAAAGTGGATATGTCAGAGTGTATCGTATAAAAGTAGACAGAGATCCCGAAATACGGAGAAATTTTTATGTAAAAGGTTCAATAAAGTACGGTATAATTTACCGAATAAAACAAAATTAGATATAAGATCAAATCTATATATTATAGATAACTTTTAAATTTTAACGTCAATCTACGTTAATCTGTGAAGTAATTTAAGAAAAAATACTCTAAAATCCAACGAAAGTTCCATGTGTTAACGTAATACACATTTTTCCCGATTAAAACACAAAAAAGATTACTCTTACAATTACACAGGAGGACGGATGGAGTGACCGGATGTGATGTTGCAGTTTCCTATACTAGTACTGGTAAGAAGCGAAAAGGTTTAAAGGACCTTTACTACGATCACAAGGTTCAAAAGGGTGCTATCCAAATAACTCCATCTATCTACCTCCAATAGGAAGATGAGGATTACATCAGTGTGGGTTCTTTTTTGTGATTTCTAAATGGGAAATTCTTCCACCCTTTTGGAATGACGTATCATAGAAGTAGAAACATGATCAAACTCACCTATGGATGATTTGTACGTTGTTTTTTCATTTTTGATTTAACATCTAGGATTCTCTTCTATTCTGGTCTTTTTGTTTACTTTCCTTTGAGAAGTCAGAACTTTATTTTTGCAAAATAAGACATCTTTGATTCGTTGACGAGGGACTTTGGGACGTTCGGGGGAGGGGCCGTCAAACTTCACTTCAACGAGTCGACAGACTGAGAAACACTGGGGCACCTGACATCGGACGGTCAAGCGACGACGATTCAGCGAAGCCAAACAGGCTGAGACACGCTGGGGTATCTGCCGTCGGGTGGTCCGGGGAGACAGGGACCCTAAGAGGTCCCTTCTTATGACCTCACCCAACGGTAAAGGAAGAAGTGGTCAAATGGACTTACATTTTCACTACCCAAGAGGGCAGGGAGACGGTCTTTTCGTGCAGGTCTTCACTGGCGTTTGGGAAAATGGACGCTCAATTGGACTGGACCCAGGGGTCGTGACACGCCTCCGACCTCCCCGTCGGGCTCTGGGGTCGCCTCGGGTCAGGGCGCGTCCTCTGCGCCCTTTCCCCGCGTCGCTCCGCCCCGTTGTGTCGGCCAGAGGGCCCCGGCGAAGACGCGTCCTCCCTGCCAGAGGGGTTGTCTCGGAGACAGGGTTCCGGTGCCGGCGGCTGAAGTCTGGGCCCCCTGCCCCCTGTGGCTGGGGGTGGGTCGCGGCCTCTGCCGAGGGAGGGCTGTCGGGTTTTGAAGCCTTTGGCGGACTCCTACGCCGCGCCCCGCGTAGCTCGGGTCCTGCGGCGCGCGGGAGCTCAGGCGACCGGAGCTTGGAGACGAGACCCGCGGGCGCTGGGGCGAGAGGCGGGCGCGTCGGGGTGAGTGGCGGGCCGGCCGGCAGGCGAGCCGTAGGCCCTGCGGCCCGGGTCCCAGACTACAATAGGCGCCTCCTTCTGATTCCCCGCCCAGCCTTTTTCCCCCTTCCTTCTCTTCCTAAAACTTTACTTTTGGGTTGCTCAGGGCACCCCCTCCCCGCGCCCGGCCCCCGCCCCAGGCCCCGTCCCTGGGAGGGCCCCACGGGAGGGCGGGGCGGGGACGCGACCCTCGAGGCGTCAGCCCCAGTCGCCAAGGACCCCCGCGCCGGCGCCGAACCTCGGACGATCGTTCATTTTTGTGGTCTGCGTCCTTTACTCCTTCTTAATCAACAGTGGCGAGAGGACACTCCACTCCTTTCTCTATTCTCGTTCAGCTGCCGCCGGACATTAGGTTCTCCGTAAAAGAACTTGGACACTCCGTCCCGAAGGACTGTCTCTAAAGCCTCAGGTCCTTCCTTTTCTTTTTTTTTTTTTGTCAGAAAGCATTCTTGGGACAATTAAACGTAGACAGGGTGGGGGGGTTGGGAAACCGAACCTCTGAACCGAAACCGCTACGTCACGACCGACCTTTGTGACCCCGCGCCCCGGGTCCGTAAACAAAAGGAAAGGTGTCCCGACCTCCTCCGGTCAAACTACAACCTCCCTCCTTCGTTCCCCACGGTCCTCTCTCGCTACCTCCTCGACTCAACGGACACAAAAGACTCTCTTTTTACCGTAAGCAATTGATGACAACAATCCGTGTTCATAACAAAAGTTTGATGTCTCCAAGTCCAGACACCAGGTGCCCCTCCTTTTGTTGGGTGGCTGTCCTTGACCCCCAGGGACTGTGACATTTCTTTGTCTTGACCTGTTTTCATTCAATCTAATTTAAGATTTTTCTCGAACCGTCACGGGGGTGATTCCCTCTTCAAATCAATCCCCTTTCGTATACCCTCACCTCTTGACCTTAAAAGGTAAAAAGAAAATACATACCATAAACGTTAGTACGCACGCTTTATCTAAAAAATTTAAGAATAACATAGAGAGTCATCATTAATGTACCCTGTAATCGGTGTATGACTTTATTACAATCTAACTTTCGTATTTTGCCTCACCACGGTTTTTGATGTCGATTTATATTATGATGGACAATCAAAACAAAACTTAAGTACTCTCACTAAGTCTTTACCTCAAATAATTACGTTTGTAGGTACCACCAGTGTACTTGTCCGGGGTCATTAAGTTCTCACTTTGCACAGAGTACCTTGTAGGACGAAACCCCTCCCTATTTCTTTGTCAACTTTCATTCCGTATACGGGGTTTAGGGTTCAAAACTCTCCTTTTCATTACTACTTTGGATATAGAAAGACTTTAAGGACTAGACCACTACTAGGTTGAGTTTAGGAAGTCCCCTACTTTTTAAGAGAAAAAAAAAAAAAAACATCATTAGCATGAAAGTCAAGTTAAGGCAGCGAGTCAGCAAAAGATGAGGAACATTGGGGTACTTGACGTCGTGTGGTCCGAAACGACAGGTAATAATTGAGGGTCTCGAACGAGTTGGAGTACAGGTAGTTCAGCCACTACGGTAGGTTGGTAGAGTAGGAGACAACAGGGGAAGAGGAGGACGGAAGTTAGAAAGGGTCATAGTCCCGGAAAAGTTTATTCAGTCAAGAAGCGTGGTCCACCGGTTTATTAACCTCGAAGTCGAAGTCGTAGTCAGGAAGGTTACTTATATGTCCTGACTAAAGGAAGTCCTAACTGACCAAACTAGAGAAACGTCAAGTTCCCTGAGAGTTCTTAGAAGAGATTATGGTGTCAAGTTTTCGTAGTTATGAAAACACGAGTCGAAAGAAATACCAGGTTGAGAGTGTAGGTATGTACTGATGACCTTTTAGGTATCAAAACTGATCTACGTGGAAACAGTCATTTCATTACATAGACGAAAAATTATACGACAGATCCAACTAGTATCAAAAAGAAGGTCCCTCGTTCTTAGAAAATTAAAGTACCGACGTCAGTGGTAGACGTCACTAAAACCTCGGGTTATTTTATTTCAGAGAGTGACAAAGGTCACAAAGGTGTAGACAAACGGTACTTCACTACCCTGACCTACGGTACTGGAATGAGAAAACTTAAAACTCAAAATTCGGTCGAAAAAGTAAGAGGAGAAATTGGGAGTAATTTTCCGAGAAATCAAGGAGAAGTGAAAGTTGGTATTCCCACCACAGTAAACGTATAGACTCCAATATCTATAAAGAGGACCGTTAGAACTAAGGTCGAACACAAAGTAGGTCGGGTCGTAAAGTGTACTACACGTAACGTATACTTAATTTATTCGTTCCACTGGTATATGTCGGAACGGTATGAGGAAAGGGTTAAACCTTGGTCAGGCAACAAGGTACAGACCAAGATTGACAACGAAGAACTGGACGTGTGTCTAAAGAGTCCTCCCTCCATTTCACCAGACCATAAGGGTAGAGATTCTTAAAAGGTGTCAAATAACACTAAGTGTTTCAGTTTCCGAAATCACATCAGGATTTAGGATAAAAGTCACGAGGACTCGATGTAGAGAAACATAATAAGAAAAATGACAAAAAAATTTAATGTAATAGTGTCAGACGAATCTGAATTTTAAATGTATTTTAATTCTTTAAACGTTTCGTGAAAAGTCACGGAGTTAGGACATACAGTAACGATATCACAAAATGTACGTGTATTTAATATTTGACACCTTAAATTACAATCCAAAAAGATTCCGTCAGTCAACAGCAAATATTAATAATTGTCCACTTTTTATCAAAAGTGTAAATAAGTGTTTATACATTATTACACGAGAAGTAAAAGAAGAATATCTATTCCTCAAAACAGACAAAAATGAAGGGAAGTTCTACCCCTTAAAGGAAATCATAAGGAACGTAAGAACATAAGTCATATAGAAAGGGGAAAAGGGGAACTGAAAAGGAAGACAAGAAAGGAGTCGATAAACAGTTTGGAGGAGTCTGTTGGTGACTCCAACGGAAGTACGTAAAGAAAAAGAAACCTTACCAAAACCAGTGATAGAGACATGTTACAATGTTTGGAGGGAGGTATCAAGAAATCCGTGAGACAGATGGTCTAGATTAGGGAACTTAGATAAATAGTGAAAGTGACATATTAGTATTCCCTAAACTAAATACAGTATCGACTTACCGGATGACCAAAAGGGACGAAAGAAGTTAAATTCGAACTTAAAATATTCTTCCTTGAGTACTAGACTCGGTGTCAGTCGAGGACCAGAACAAAAACGACTAACATATTTCGAAGAGGTAGAAACCAATGTTTCTTATATTAGTTAAACTAAACCCACAGTTGGTAGACCACTACAGGTACACATCTTAGTAGAGAATACAACAATCTTTTCACACAAACAATACTGGTCACACAAGAAAACTGCTTTAACAATCCGAAACGGGACGAAGTAAAACATGAGGTACCGGTTTGGACTGACAATGAGGTCAATAGAGAACTGAAGGATGAAGAAGTAAGGTTAGGGGATATACTTTTCCTGTAGAAGAAAACCATAGTCAAGATCTTCCAGAACATCCAGAAGTGTCTTGGTAAACTAAAGTCGAACAAACTGTAAACACCAACCGTGTATCTGAACCTAATGACACCACAACTTACCGAACGGAACCTTTGTTTGGTTCTAGTAAGACAGCAAAAACTCTAATATGGGTTCATGAGCTAAAACCTGAGAACAACTGAGGATCCCGATGAGGTAAAGAAGATTCCCTAAGGACGGGTGCTATCATCTATAATTACCAGTAGACTGAATTTAAGCGGGTAAGGACAGGTAAAATTGAGTGATTAGGGATTCTACAACTACAAGTGAGAACGGTAGAGGACGAACTGGTGAAAGTTAAATAGAACTAAGTACTTGGATTGTAAGGTCCAAGGATACGTTATAACAAGAAAAGTCGTAGTCTAAAATGAAAATGGTGGTCTGTGTAGGTGTTGATTCGTAAAGGTGAAACCGGGTCGACGAAGTAGGACCTCGATAATCATTAACAGGAGACGAGAAGGGGTCATCGTATAACCTGTGGAAGGCTGGACCTCCTGAGTATAAGACCACTGTATAGAAAAACTGACAAGTACCCCAAGAGTACCGTTCTTATAACCTCACCAAACGGTAGGGGAGGAAGTCATCTGATATAAAACAGTCTTGAGAAGTGATACTGGACATGTAAAACCTACCGAGACGTACAGTACCGAGTATCGAAGTAACCCAATACGTTCGGGGAAGCGGTGTTCCGACACTAGGTACTTCCCCTTAAAACCAAATGTATATAAATTTAACGAAGGGTCCACAACACCATTTCTTGGACGGACGGTTATGTCCTCTACATTCTCTACGTCAAAGTTAGGGACCCAACCCTTTTAGGGGACCTCCTCCCGTACCGTCGACTGAGGTCATAAGTACCGACTTCTTAGGATACCTGTCTTCTCGGACCGTCCGATGTCAGGTAACCCAGCATTTCTCAACCTGTGTCATCTTCGTTGAATCGTGTGTGTGTCAGTATAAATTATATTAACGATTGAGATAGAGAATAGTTTACAGAAAGTCATTTCTTTATCGACCCGTTTTGAGTGTACTACCTTAATTTTTCTTAATTACTTACAAGAGTGAATTCAAAAAAAATTTTTGTTATGAATTACTAGTGTGTCAAGAAATATTTAATGAAAACTTTGAAGTTCAAATGAAGTAGAAATTGGAAATAGTTCGGGTTTAATTTGTACTCTTTTGAATTTGACTCTCTAAATTTATTATGTAAATATTCAAACGAGATACAACAACTTACTGAAATACTTATAAAAACGTCCCTAAATTAGGTCTATAAAACTGAACTTCAGGTGACGGGAAAAATAATATAGTCAACTATAGATAATTTTTATTTTGGGATTAACCATTCGAAGATCGTAAATACGTTTTATTTATTTTTAGATTTACCAACTCATCTGACGTACGAGTCATACTAAATCGGAAGAGTACACAGAACTACATTTGAGTCAGAGGTAATCCTCTATAGGTCACAGGTTAGTTCCTTCCCGTGGATCAAAATGATATTAGACGTCACGAGTCTTACACAAACTTCATAGTGAATCAAGGACCCTGGAGTAGAGTTTATCCAAACATCTTGAATTTCATAAAATTTCTCAGTAGAATCTCAGACAGACCTATATACGGGCCCCGGTCACACTCCTTGAGGCGGGTACCGTTTCCAGTACTCCTTCCTCCGAACCGTATGCGTTTCCGTACTAGTTCGCAGTCCTTTGGGGGACAAGGGCTCGTGGATGAGGTTTTGGTCTCAGACAAAATACGAGAGGGGGTATTGGCAAAGAGAGCCTCTTCCTCATTTGTACGTCGAGATTCCGTTATTGTTAAGGACCCACACTGTTCTCACAAAGTCGAATACCTGAGGAGACTTCCAATAGATCGGGCGGACATATCCAAGCAGGCCGGTGTACACTAACAAACAAATGTCGGAGGGTTGGACTCTCCGGGCTCTACAAAATCTGAATGATTTCCGTTTAAGAAAACCCCTCAACCTTTAATAATCATATCACTCAACCAATCCTTATTATAACCACTTCCCAAAAAGTAAACAACACGGTTATTAACGACGATTAAGGGATGGGACCCACACTGTTTCCACAAAGTCCAGTTTGGAGAGACGACTGTCTGATCGAACACACTGTCCTAATAGGTATGAGGACGGTGATACGTTCACTAACAAATGATGGAGAATTGGTATTTGTCGTCTCTCAAAACCTCATAAAACTTTCAGAATTAATCGTATCCCGAAAAAGAGTAACAACTCAGTTACTAACGGTGGTCCGGAGGCATAGGAATCCGTGGACCCTTATATAATTAGTTACATAAACCTTATATCTTTCCTTTATATCATCAAAAATTCCAATCGTTATGATCTGAAAAACTCAATTACTTAAAAGAGAAAACATTATCTAGTGACATGAAACAATATTTAGTGACACAGGAACGATACATTTTTACATTGAAATAGTGATGGAATTCTGATTTATCTAGAATTCCCCTTGTAACCACTTTCCTAAAAGTAAACAACCCGACTCCAAACGACGATTTAGAGGTATAAGGGACGGGAATATTACTTACATTGATTGCATATCCTCTTTATTCATAATTGGAAATTCGTATATCCTCTTTATTCATAATTGCAAATTCTAATTAGTACAATTGGGACCCAATTTATTTAAGGAAAGAAGTAACATTGAGTGATGTGGGAGTGGGATATCCTTACGTTGAAATAAACCTCCCACCACGGACCAAATTCTTTTTTGTGGGAACCTTTTTTATTCAAAAAACCAATAGTCTTTCTTTCCTAGTATTTCACAGTCGTCCAGAGTTCCGGTCTTCTACTACATTATAGGGATTCTGGAAAAAAAATATATAAATACACTTCGTGGACTAAAACTACTTCCAGTCCTGACGACTGGGGGTGCACTGAGACATAAGTAGGGATACACATTGTTTTCCATATATTCGTTTTGGGTTTTATTTCTTTAACATAGTCAAAGGTCTTTCTGACTAAGGGGGTACAGCAAAGAAAGAATAAGGGGTAAAAAGACCGACTTAAGGGTAGACCTCGTACCTACGATAAGGTGCATTTGGTTCAATAAGTCGGAGAAAAAGAGGTGATTAAAAGGGTGATGTGATAGACAAAGATTAGAGAGATATATAGACATTAATTTATACATAAAAAGGTTCTTGCGACTGCGGCAGGGGTTGAAGCTTAGTGGGACCTAGGTGGCCCCGACTTGGGGCCGTCTATATACTGAAACAAACTTTTCGTCTCCTACAAATCAGGTCTTCTTTCTAATCTAAACCCTTATTCCTTTTCTATGGGTCAATAGAATCTCATAAACTTGATACATCTTCATTAAAACGTAGAGTCACACAATCTCGACTTTTATTCCTGATCTTAAACGTCCCCTCCTACTGTATAAAAGTCAGTGAAAGATTAAGAATGATGTGAGGTCTTCGAAGTTTCTTGTGGACAGTTTATGTAACATGTCTTCTAAGGTCTGTACGTAGGTCGGGGTTCGTCAAATTGAACTCTGCTCTTATCTCTCTGAGTAGAGAATCACGTTCTGAAATATAATCTAGGTTTTGAAACTGGTACCTTTCTCAAACGGACGTTTATGACTATTCCACTACTATCACAATTACAACTACACTACTGTCATTTAATATGGTTAGTACACAAAAGTGTAAATTTTTCAACTCACGTGATATCAGTAAGAGAACAATAGTGAAACGGTACATTATAGGAAACCGTAAGTTCTCTGTTTGTCCTTTCGACTCCGAATCAATTACGGGAGTTGAATCTTTGATGTAGAAATTCTCTTTCTCATGGGACCTCGATTTTTAAATTAAGAACCGGACGTCATAGGACCGTCTCCAATCTCGTCTGTCGGAAAGGACTCGTTTAAAAAGACAACTTTCGATATACCACGAGTGACTTTAACTCAACAAAACAGGAACGTCATAGTAAAAATTATCGTTTCACCATATTTCTAGGTTCATAAGTAGTTATGTCTTTACATCTTTGTTTAAAACCATATAGGTGTTTTATCTTGTCAGTAATATTTTTACATGACTGAATCTTTGACGGATGATATTTATATATATAAAAAATTTTTTTGTTTTATGTCTTACCGGAGTACTTTCTTATCCTTCGTTTATTTGTTCGTGGGGAAGAGGGATTCTTTTGTTTGTTTGTTTTTAGACGATTTAGTGTGTGTCTGTGTGTATGTGTGTGTGTGTGTATATAAACTTATTTGTCTCTTTTCAAACCTTCATATACTAATTTATGACCCCCTATCCTAACCTCCCACATTCTTTGAAGTAGAAATATATGAAAACAATTTCAAATAAAATCGTTCGTAAAAAACGAAAATGTTCATCATTATAAAAAATTTTTCGACCATAGTTCCAATACCTTTCATTTGTACTGTTAATGAAAAATCATTTATCAATAATAAACGTTTTTCTCGAGGGACTGGACTCGTTACAGTCTCGAGGTGAATTGTTCTCGTGACGTCTGTGTCTACTTGTGGTGACTAAGGAAAAAGACACACTCAAGTCGGTCCCTTGCTCCACGGTACTTAGGAGACTCACCTTTTCACCTCAGTAGGTTCGGGAGGACCGGAAGTTTCAGTTCTCCCCTTGACCGTGTAAGGTGACCTAGAGTACCGTCAACGTCTGACTTTATGTTGGAAGACCGGGGGTAAAGTCACTTTATACCTTAGGGAGTATTTATTGTGAGGAATAAAATATTAGATATTGAAAATCCACCACTCTCCATATAAAAGACCCAATGACGGACTGGACTTGATTAATATCTTACCGAGGTAAAATAAAAAAAAAATTCGAAAGTAAAACATGACCCCATATCGGCTAATTGTTACAATACTATCAAAGTCCACTTGTCCCTTCCCTCAGTCGGTTTGTATATGTACATAGGTAAGATGGGGTTCGAGGGTATGTCCGACGGTATATTGTGAGTCATCTCAAGGGAAACGATATATCATCCTTGAACAACCAATAGTAAAATTTATATCGTCATATATGTACAGGTAAGGTCTAAGGGATTGATAGAGAAGTGAGGTAGGGATGGGAGTGTTGACATTCAAGTAAAAGATTCAGACAAAACATTCAAGTAAACATAGTAAAGAAAAATCTAAGGTGTATATTCATAAAGTATACTGTAAAGAGGAAGAGACAGTCTGAATGAAGTGAGTCATACTATTAGAGACCCAGGTAGATACACCGACGTTTACCGTAATAAAGTAAGAACGATTACCAACTCATTATAAGGTAACATATATACATGTTACGTGTAACATATATACGTGTAGAAGAAATAGGTAAGACAATTGCCTTTTAATACAATGAAGGACCAGAACGGATAATATTACGACGTCACTTGTAAGTCAAGTCAAGTCGAGTCAGCGAGTCAGTACAGGTTGAGAAACGTTGGGGTACTTAGTGTCGTACGGTCCGGAGGGACAGGTAGTGGTTGAGGGCCTCAAGTGAGTCTGAGTACAGGTAGCTCAGTCACTACGGTAGGTCGGTAGAGTAGGAGACAACAGGCGAAGAGGAGGACGGGGATTAGGGAGGATCGTAGTCTCAGAAAAGGTCACTCAGTTGAGAAGTGTACCCCACCGGTTTCATGACCTCAAAGTCAAAATCGTAGTAAGGAAGGTTTCTTTAGGGTCCCGACTAGAGGAAGTCTTACCTGACCAACCTAGAGGAACGTCAGGTTCCCTGAGAGTTCTCAGAAGAGGTTATGGTGTAAAGTTTTCGTAGTTAAGAAGCCGAAAGTCGAAACAAGTGTCAGGTTGAGAGTGTAGGTATCTACTGGTCACCTTTTTGGCATCGGAACTGATCTGCCTGGAAACAACCGTTACTTCTAATCCGACGTACATAAGAAAGTCTAATACAAAAAGAGGTCTATATACGAGTCCTCACCCTAACGTCCCAGTATACCATCGAGATACAAATCAAAAATTCCTTCGAGGCTTGACAAGAGGAATCAAAAACACGGTTAAATGTAAGGGTGTCCGTCACCCGTCACATTCCCAAGGGAAGAGAGGCGTGGGAGTCGGGAATTTTCCCTTTCCGTGTTCGTCTCTCTCCCTCTTCGGAACCTTTCGTCTGTCCTACCATACCTCAGACCCCGTGATCAGTGACGAAAAGGATAGTCAGGGTACAATATTCCCAACATAGTCATCATATCTTTAGGAAACAGCCGAAACGTGGATTATCGTAGGACCCAAACGTTTCGAAAGGACGGTGTTATTGAGTTGACAGAGGGTGTTGTACGGACCACAGATCTTCTCGATATAGTTGACAGCAAATGAGTACTCCTTTGGTTCTGAATCTCCTTATTTTCGTTACTGGGAGTTCAGTGAGTCGTCAAACCGGTGTTTCCAGTATAGTCTTAGTGTAGAGTAAAAAGACGATAGAGGATATCGGTCCCGGAGTAAAAATAGAAACGAAGTCAAAGGTTCCATCTAAAACAAAATATTTTCCCTAGACGACGAAATTTTCCACACTTTCGACTACTAGGTCTTATTACAAAGGTTTAGGGGTTGACTATAATTGTAAGTAGTAAGTCCTTACTGTCTAACCTTAAAGGTCCTTAAGAGTCTTTAAGAACTTTAGTTTTTAATAAGGTGTAAAAGTATTGTGACATAAATGTACGAAAGTTTATTATACCGGTATTATTATCACTTATTAAAAAACACCACCATACTACAGTTTTAAAAGTCGACAAAAGTCATTTTGTACACAAAAATATCAAACAAAAATAATACTTGGTTATATAGTACTGTCCTAATAAAATCATTGTCCATTTTTACTAGAGATAAACTATATCTATCGTCTATATCTTTTGTAAATCTTCTTCCCTTGTAATTTCGTTTTATTTACGGTTTACTTTAGTGAATTTTAAACTTTTTCTTACGGTGTTAAAGAACCATATACTTTCAATAATAAAAAATTATTTGAAATTTTTGTGTTTCATAATTAACAAGGTAGACTATCAGAACTAGAAACGAATCACTGTTTATAAGGTCTGTCTTTTTACAGAAAGTAAAACAAACTACCAACTTACTTTCTATTTTCACACGGGGAGTATAGAAGTTCACAATCTCATGAATGAAGTGTCTTCGAAGACAGGAACCTTTGTTCTGAAAAAAAAATCGACGTGAACCAGAATCGACTTCGTGTATCTTAGAAGATAAAAGCGACTCCGTACGTCTTAGAAAATCAACACCGTATACCCTAGATCAAGGGACTGGTCCCTATCTATAATCCGGGGGACATAGCCCTCACACCTAGAATCGGTGACCTGGTCGTCTGAACTTCAGGTTTCTTCAAAACTTGGTGAGAGGAAAACGTCAGAATTGTCCAGTTGACCTTAACTCAAAACACTATATCGAAATATAGAAATGTTCACAGGATACAGTAAATCTAAACCCATGAAGGTGGAAAAACCCACTAAAATATTTGTCACTCATCTACAATCCAAGGGACCTGAACGTCAGTCTGTTCTGGTCGAGACGATGAACTACACACCCACGAGGATAAATACAGAAGGAGACCTCATTACTTTATAATTATTTCGAATGGTAGGTTTCAACAAACTTCATAAATTATATTATATGTCATTTGTTATTCACGACTTTTCTATAATCAACAAAACTAATATAAGTATGAGCAAAGTCCTTTCATACAAAGGTATCGGAACCTATCGAGACACTTTTTAGGTTACTGTCGAAACACAATATGTCGAAAAAGCCTAACAACCAAACAGTCAACAGATATTATTTCATAACAAGAAACTTTTTATAGTAGTCAATGTGTTTTAAGTAACATTTGATAGTATAATTAAGAACATTATTTACGATAGATGACCCTACATCTTTATCGAAGTAAAATTAAAGAATGAAAATAGTAAAAGAAACGTCATATCCTTTCACTCTTACCTTAAACCAGTTCTTTAAACGAGAACACCTCGTTCTTAAGACACTTCCACTACTGTCCTTCTATCGAGTGATAGGAGGTGGTAGTTGACGGTACACAGACAAAGAGGACTCAGTTTGTCTACGACTACGGACGTCCACAGACACACATCCACTCCAGTCACACAAAGTACCAGTGGTACCACACCTGTTGACTACGTCTTGGTAATTGAGAACCTGACCTAATTAAGGACCTTCGGTCTCAAGTGTGTCTTTTCGGTTCTTCTTTGACTTGTCTAGAAGGGACGAGACACGTCTCCCCTAATCGTCATGTGACTCAGTAGTTCTCAAAAAGAGACCCATGGAGTAATTTCTTGATCGCTGAACGAACCAAAATAAGATAGGCAGAAGCGTGTCAGTTTCGGTCACTTGATATACTAGACCGTTGAACTTGTAGTGGAGGGTAACGAGAGAATGAGAATGAAATGTCGTCAGTCACCGTAGTCAGACTAAGAACTTATAGTCTCAGTGTGAGGATAGGATCCAAGAAACATTGACGACATGGTAGACAGAAAAAGTTCATGATACATTATATGAACAAATTTTAAAAACATAGATACTTACGTGAGTAATGTAAACAAAAGACGGAGAGAGTTCGTTACAGTAGAGGTGGTCAGGAACTTTTCCGTTCTCAATGTTTTTTATGATACGTGTTACCCCTGTTAAAACCTTAAATCCTTATATAAATTGTTTTTTTAACTATCTTGGAAATACTTTTTCTGACTTTAAAATTACTTACAACATTTTATATCCTTGATATTCGTTACTAAAACCTATTCTTCTTCGTTATAAAATTTTTATAGTTGAGTAATTTTAACTATACAATTGTTACGTGTTGTTAAAGGTTGAAAATTTCTTGACCGATTTTACTAGAAAATTATATGTCTCCTTTTGTATTTACAAGTACTTATCTGTTCCTTTTATGACCTTTACATTGAGTCACATATTAAGTGTCATTATCTCGGTAACTTATACAAAAGGCTACTGAGTTATACTTTTTGCTAAAACGGTTTAGACTAAATAGTCTAATCGAAAGTTTAGACTAAATAGTCGTTGAGTTGATATTTATGAGTGTTTGTATAAACATCTTCCTTTACTGTTGGGTAAGGTCATAAAGAACGGACTTTTTAGGGTACCTGTGTCCTCGGACCACCCGATATCAGGTTTCCCAACGTTTCTCAACCTGAGTTGACTCACTGATTCGTGTGTGTATGTTTGTATAATGTTAATAATTTTCACAACGATTAGATAAAGATAAGAACAAATTAGGAGTATCATATAACGAAGGATGGTATTAATATGACACCACTGAAAATTTAGAATCCCTGTGTCTGATGGTCTTTACCTAAATAAATATCCAAGATTTTCGTTTATCATTTTTTTAAATTTTTTATTCAGATCATTAAAGATCACTTATCTCAGTGAAACGAAAGTTACAAACATATATAAAAAAGACTAATTCATACAATGAACACCCAGATCACGAAAGACTCAATTACGTTGTTCTTTCTTTGAGACAGGTACCGGGAGGGAAACTTAAATCAGTCTATAAAGACAAGTTGAAGAGAGTTGGTAATTAAGAACAATACAAGTGTTATAATTATCGTTGTAAGAATTATAAAAAGACCAACACTTTTATTAGGTATACATAATACTTCTGAGTTGGTTATGTCTTCTCTTCTTTGTATATGAGTTTGTATGTGTGTGTATGGGTGTGTTCACGTCCTATCTTCTCTTTCAACTTAAGTAAGGATTAAAGTTCTAACATGAATGATTTACGTTTCGTTTGTTAAGGTCTGACCCGTATACACTTTAAAACCACAACGTCTGACAGATCGGTTTAGGTAGAATTGACTGGTTGGACACAGTCATGTGACACGGTTGGAGACATGGAAAGACCTAACTATTGTACATAGTCCTTGGTAGACAGAAGGAGGGTAGAGGAAAAGAAGTCAGGACCGTTAAGTAGATTTAAAAGATGAGGGTAGGGAAACTTTACAGACGGAGGATACAGAAGTTAAAAGAAGAAGGGAATAAAGGAAAGAAAGGGAATCGGTTTTAAATCCGAATAGGGAGGGTAGGTTTTTATTAGACAACAGTGATGAAAAGGGACATAGGCGGTATTTCAGAGAAGAGTACAGAATTGATTTTTCGTAAAGACGATAGAATAAAAGGTAAATAAAGAGTTAATGAATATTAGAAGGAACCAAACGGTTGAGAGACACCTTTACTAAGTATCAAATGGTTACAGGAGACATAAAGGTTTAAGTGACTTTTACTAACAGAAATAAATACGTAGGAGAAACCGAGAGACAAGGGACTGTAGTGTAGTAAGACCAAGAATGTGAAAACGTCAACAAACAGAGAAAATGTAAAGAACGTGTTGTGAATTTACGGGTACAAGGTATCATCGTTTAATAAACAATTTTAATCTACCTATTAGAGTAGAAACTTTTACAAAAATTACTAATGGGTGTATATGTTTTAAGGGGTTTGAGATCAAGGATGTCTCTAGAGACTGGAGTTGATGTCTAAGTGTTTGAACCAATCGATAACCTATAACGGTAAACCCATACTGACACCGTAGGGCTTAAGTTGTCTAAATTTTGTTTTGACTAAAATGGAATCCATGGAAGAACATACAAGGGACAGAATTGACCATCGTGGTATTAGGTGAATCAATCTTTGGTCATCAAAAAGAGTTTTAAAGAGATAGAAAGTCCAAGTCTAGTTCTATCGTCTCATTCTCCTGTACCTTGAGTTGAGGGGGTACTTGTATAGTTTCTATGTAGATGTACTACTTATTAACAATGACTTTTGACCATCCTGAAGACATGCTGGTTTTACCATTCTTTATTTTTAACTCATTTTTCCCCTCCTTTCACTAACTCGACCCTGGACACGGGGACCCTCCGGAGATCAGGACCCTTAGAGGTGTTCCCTCTATTCGGAGGAACCGACCAACCTTGTGTGACTTTGTTTGTTTTCCCGACACCCTTCGAACCCAAGGTAAGTACTCCTCAGAAGTGTACGACCGACCGGGGGCTCCGACCTGTCTCTCTCCAGACAAGATCACTGGTGGCCCAAAAGGTGTTGATACGATGTGTAGGAGGTCGGGTCCGGTTCACTTACGATTCCGGGATGAGTGAGTACAGTACAATACCGTGACCTAGGTCTTACTGGTGTTGGGTCATTTTCCGTACTGGTACCCTACGTCTCCACCGTGTCAGGGTCCTGTCTCTGACAAAACCCATCCCCACTGATAACGAACACAAATGAGTTCCTCACGGAGTCTTCATCGGGTCTAGACACTACCCCGACGCGGTGTTATCGAGTGGAACGTGTGTACGTCCCTTAGGTGTGTCCGGAGTGGACGGGACACTCCGTCTCTACCGTCTTCAACCTCGTAGTGTCAGACACTCCCTGTTTCCCTTGAATGTAGGTCTCGACGTACCCAAGGACGTGTGAGGACGTGTCGAGAACTCGTCTCGACACCCAAGGACGTGTCTATCTCGTATACATGAGACAGACGTGTACCCGGGGTGAACGAAGTCGTGAGAGGTAGAGGTCCTGTTCCCAGGACCATACTCTTCTTCCTTTTTATGTGGAAATTTCCCTTGTCTCGTTCGAACCCGGGTTGAGTGTCCTAAAGACGAGATCGTTGAACCCTAGTCTGGGACGGGGATTATTCCATCACTACCGGTGACTCGTCTACCTTTCTACATGGAGTGTAACGCATTGTCGAGATCGGAGAAGTAGAGGTCGAGGTGTAGGGTCGTTCCACTATCGACGGTCGTGTCTCCCAGGGTTTATTCTACTTGGGTCTGTCTGGGTGTAATTGTGAATAGTATTATTTTTATCGCCTTCAATTTCTTTAGATCTGTGTCATTCTGGTTTTTTTTTTTTTTTTTTCAGTACATGTTCCCTTAGGGGTATTCGATAATCGACTAAAGAGACGTCTTTGAACCGTCTGTTCTACCCTTATCACACTATATAAGTCTCACGATTTTCCCTTTTTGTACATTGGATCCTATGAGATGAGTCGTTCTAATAGTAAGTCTTATCCCCTGTATGTCTTGAAGAATCTGTTTCTTTTTGTTCCTAAGTAGTTATTATTTGTATGGGATTTCCTTTACAATTTTCCAGAAAAGATTCACCTTTTCTTCCTTCTTAGATACCTTTTCCCTTTTAGGGTGATCCTTTCCGTTTATATATCTCTACTATCCTAGTTGGTCGATTTATTCGGTCATACTTCTAACTTTCTGTTGTTTTTTTCATTTTTATCGATATTGATTTTATTTGTCAATTCCCTATTTGTATTTCTATATTTTATACAGTAGACGGCCCTCGGTGGTACCCTCTAGGGTGGGTACTGTTTTCAGTACACCTTCTCTTGACAATTCGTTCCGAAGTCTTGAGTTGCCCGAGGGATCCGAAAGAGCTTGTAGATGGGGTTTTGGTCTTAGACAGGTAAAATGATAAAGTACTGAAAGTGGTTGAGGAGACTGTAATTGTCCCCCGATAAGGACTGGTGGAAAAAGACCTCTTTTAGTTGAATCCCGATATCGATTATTCAGAAGACCTGTACGTTTCTTATAAAGGTTAGTTTTGGGGAGACAATCGTAAAATCGAACGAACCGTCTATATAGGTCTGAGAACGTCGATGCGTACACTAATAAATGTAGGAGGGTTGACACTCTCCGTACCTTTCGGATTTTGTATCTCGGAAAGTTTCTCAATTTTCAATAATCTCATCACAATTATATCCTAAAGTAATAAACCGGTTACGAACAACGATTCAAGGGTATAGAGAATAGGTGACACGTTGACCCTCACGTAATCAATTGTATCAATCTTTCATTCTTTTTGTTTACATCGGAACTTTAATTGGTGTAGTCTGAAAACTCGATTAACCAAGAAAGAACATTGAGTGACGTGGAAATGAGGCACTCTTTACATTGAACAAATTATGAAAAACTCCGACTGTATCTAATCTTTATATTCTTTTTTGTAAAGTTCCCTTTTATTCAAAAGACCAATTTTTCGGAGATAGTTTTCTCCCAGTATTTTACAAGTGTCCGGAAGTTCCGGTCTTCTATTACATGTGTTATAACAAATACCCTTTCCAAACGTCTTTTTTAGGACCAAAGCTATTTCTGTTTTGTCCACATTACAAACCCGACTGAGACATACTGAAACGTAGAAAGTAAAGGGAGATACATGTTCATTTCCATATTTTCTAGGAAAACTTTTATTTTTGTTACCCGGAGCGAACTTTTTCGAACCAGTGGGGCACAAAAAGAAAAAAAAGAGACAATGAAAGAAAAAGTCCGACTAGAGAACCTCGTATCTCCGAGGGACGCAAGTGAATAGACGGGCCCAAAGATTCTGGACTTGCCCTTCTGCAAGACGCAGAAGTGAGGGAGCCCTCTGGCCCTCCCGTGGACACCGGAGGCACTTGTCCCGTTTGAGGAACAGAGTCTCAAATTAACCGAAAGATACATTTGGTTCCTTATAGTCGGAGAAAGAGAGGAGATAAAAGAGTAGATATTATAAGAAAGGAAGAGAGAGAGATTTAGTTAGCGGCTGTGGCAAAAAGGAAGTCCAAGGGGACCTAGGACGCCCCCGACCTGGGACCGTCAGTAGTTTTTGTGTTACAGCCTCTCGTCTCCTTTCTTTACCTCTAGTAAGTCCTAACAAACTTGAATTTACTGATGGTCGAATTTTATTCATTTATATCCAGTAGTAAATACTTGGGGTTCTATTTGTGTTTAGTTTTTGGATGTTGTCTATATGTTCTTGATTTTTTCTTCCTCGTGTTAGTATGATGATTTTTACAGTTGGCGTTCCCTTCTTTGTCTTATTTCTTCTTGATGTTTTTGTTGACCTTTCTTTCATTATTTTACCGTAATTAATGTATGGATAGATATCAATGAAATTTACAGTTACTAATTTACGGAGTTATTTTTCTGTATCCCAACGTGTAACTTATTGTTTACCGTACCATGACCGTGTTTTTGTCTATATATCCAGTTATCTTGTCTTTTCTGTCGGGTCTTTGTTTGGGTACGTGGGAGACTTGTTATTTCGTTGTTGTTTACTCCGTTCTTATTTGTTACCTCTTTGCTGTCAGATTGTTCACCGTAACCGTTTTGATCTGTCGGTATGTATTTTATCATTCTAATCTTGTAAAAGAGTGTGGTATATGTTTATATTTAGGTTTGTCTAATTTCTGATTTTACATTCTGGGCTTTGGTATTTTTCGGGTTTTCTCTGCGTTCGTTTTGTGACTGACTGTATTTAATGTCGTTGTAAAAAACTTAGACAGAGGACTCCGTTTTCTTTATTTTCGTTTTTATTTATTTACCCTGGATTACTTTGAATTTACTAAAACGTGTCATTTCCTTTCGTTACTGTTTTACTTACTGTTTTACTGTCGAAGGTCTTACCCTTTCAATAAACGTTTACTATACTGGTTGTTCCCCTATTATAGGTTTTATGTACTTGTCTATTGAGTTACACTTCTTTGTTGGGTTAGTATTTTACCCGTTTTCCAGACTTATCTGTATAAAGGTTTTTTCTATATGTTTAATAAATGTCAGTGTACTTCTTTACGAGTTGTAGTCATTAATAATCTCTTTACTTCAGTTTTGTTACTCTATGGTAGAGTATGGACAGTCTTACCGATAGTAGTTTTTCAGATGTTTATCGTTTACAACCGTTCTTGCACCTCTTTTCCCTTGGGAACATATGACAACCACCCTTACATTTAACGACGTCAGTTATACCTTTTGTCATACCTCCAAAGAGTTTTTTTTTTTTTTTATCTTGATGGTATACTAGGTTGTTAAGGGGAGGAACCATATATTGGTCTTGTTTACGTTTTTGTGATTAAGTTTCCTAAGTAAGTAGGGTGACAAGTAATATCGTGATAAATGTTATTGACTCTATACCTTCGTTGGGTTCACAGGTAGGTGTCTGTTTACTTAATTCTACACCATATATTCATACACCAACAACACTACACACGTGAGTGAACATGGACTGAGAAACGTTGGGGTACCTGACATCTGACGGTCCGAGGAAACAGGTACCCTAAAGGGTCCGTTCTTATGACCTCACCCAACGACAAAGGAAGAAGTCCCCTAGAAGGGTTGGATCCCTAACTTGTACGTAGAGGACGTAGACGACTTAACCGTCCGTCTAAGAAATGGTGACTCGGTGGTACCTTCGGGCACACACACACACACACACATATTTTATCTTATAATGAGTCTGTATTTTTCTTACTATAAGACGGTGAACGTCGTTGCACCTGTCTGGATCTCTTATAATGTAAATTACTTTACAGTCTCTTACTATCTATGAGATACTATTGTGAATGTACACCTTGAACTTTTTTTTATGTTCCTAATACATATCTTTTTGTCTTTGTCTCAGTAGTTATATCTTTTGTTTGAACACTAATGGTCATGTCTCTCTCTTACCCCTTCCCCTTTACTCTAAATCCGTACTATGGGGAACAGGTTCCATTCCTTCTCGTCGACGCGAAACGACCTCGTCGGCACTTCTCTATGGGTTCAGGTTCAATTCTCTTTGGTTTCATTCTGCCATCCACAACACTCTCCCGTAGTCTCCTGTCTGTGTGACTTTGGTATTAGTGTCTTTCGATCAGTTAGACTAGTGTGTGGTGTCGGAACAGATTGAGTTACTTTGATTCGGTACGACACACCCCGGTGGGTTCTGTCCGCCCAGTACCACCTCTCTCGACTGTCTTACACCAGGTGACCTCTTCCCTTACCGTTTGGTGAAGTCATAAGAACGGAACTCTTGGGGTACTTGTCATACTTTTCCGTTTTACTATCCTATGGTTTTCTCTTTGAGGGGTCCAGCCATCCACGGGTTATACGATGACCTCTAGTCACCTCTTTATTGAGGTCTTTCTTACTTCCCTACCTCGGTTTCGTTTTTGTTATGGGTCAACACCTACACTGACCAATATCTTCGTTCCAGGCTACGATATTTCTCGTTATAACGTATCCTTGGACCTTACAATCCAGGTACTTAGTTCCGTTTAACCTTAACCAGTTTGTCCTCTACCGTTCTCACTTACAGTTGTAAGATCCTTAGTCACTTGATTTTACCTGACCTTACCCATTGAATTGAGTCTTCTGGTATTATAGATGAAGACACCCGTCCTTAGGGAATCTTCTTTACCTCATCGGTAGTACCAATTGTTTTCTCAGACTCTACGTCATGAACCTACGTTAGAGTTTTTGCTGTCTTACTAGAGACAAGTAAAGGTTCCGTTTGGTAAGTTATAGTGTCATTAGGTTCGGATACGGGACTGGTCATTACGACTTCTTCGACTTCAACTTGTCAAGATACTTCTGGATGTTCTGGAAAATCTTGATTGTGGGTTTTTTCTACAGGAAAAGTAATATCCCCTGACCTTACGTTTTCATCCTTCAGTTCTTTGTGGACCCAATTGTCCGTTTAAACCGGAACCTTATACCTTACTTCGTCCCGTTTCTGATTATCTCAAAACGGTTCTCTTACGTGACCAGTATCGTTTATGGGAGAAGGTTGTTGTGTTCTCTTCTGAGATGTGTACCTGTAGTGGTCTACCAGTTGTGGTTTTAGTCTAACTAATATAATAAACGTCGGTTTCTACCTCTTCGAGATATGTCAGTCGTTTTTATTCTGGCCCTCGACTGACACCGAGTCTAGTACTTGAGGATAACGCTTTAGGTCTGAATTTGACTTCTTTCATCCCTTTTGGCGATCTGGTAAGTCCATACTGGATTTAGTTTAGGGAATACTAATATGTCACCTTCACTCTTTATCTAAATTCCCGGATCTCGACTATCTATCTCACGGACTACTTGATACCTACCTCCAAACACTGTAACATGTCCTCTGTCCCTAGTTCTGGTAGGGGTACCTTTTCTTTACGTTTTTTCGTTTTACCGACAGACCCCTCCGGAATGTTTATCGACACTTTTCTTCTATTCATTTTACGTTTCCTCTTTTCCCTTCTATATCCGTAGACTTACGTCTCAAGGTTTCTTATCGTTCCTCTCTACTCTTTCGGAAGGAGTCACTAGTTACGTTTCTTTGTCTCCTTTTGTTGTCTTACCCTTTCTGATCTCTAGAGAAGTTCTTTTAATCTCTATGGTTCCCTTGTAAAGTACGTTTCTACCCGAGCTATTTCCTGTCTTTACCATACCTGGATTGTCTTCGTCTTCTATAATTCCCCACCGTTCTTATGTGTCTTCTTGATATGGTTTCCTAGAAGTGTTACTTCTGTTAGTACTACCACACTAGTGAGTAGATCTCGGTCTGTAGGACCTTACACTTCAGTTGACCCGGAACCTTTTATAGTGATGCTTGTTTCGATCACCTCCACTACCTTAACGTCAACTCGATAAAGTTTAGGACTTTCTACTACGCACTTTCACGACGTGAGTTATCCGATCGTTTAAACCTTTTGAGTCGTCACCGGTGTCCTGACCTTTTACAGTCAGAAGTAAGTTTAGGGTTTCTTTCCGTTACGGTTTCTTACGAGTTTGATGACGTGTTAACGTGAGTAGAGTGTACGATCATTCCATTACGAGTTTTAAGAGGTTCGGTCCGAAATCGTTATGCACTTGGTACTTGAAGGTCTACAAGTTCGAACAAAATCTTTTCCGTCTCCTTGGTCTCTAGTTTAACGGTTGTAGGTGACCTAGTAGTTTTTTCGTTCTCTCAAGTTCTTTTTTGTATATAAAGACGAAATAACTGATACAATTTCTGAAACTGACACACCTAGTGTTATTTGACACCTTTTAAGAAGTTCTCTACCCTTGTGGTCTGGTGGACTGGACGAAGAACTCTTTGGATATACGTCCAGTCCTTCGTTGTCAATCTT
>SJYO01020080.1:99800953-99861358 GCA_006410555.1 Capra ibex | reverse complement strand
CACACACACACACACACACATATTTTATCTTATAATGAGTCTGTATTTTTCTTACTATAAGACGGTGAACGTCGTTGCACCTGTCTGGATCTCTTATAATGTAAATTACTTTACAGTCTCTTACTATCTATGAGATACTATTGTGAATGTACACCTTGAACTTTTTTTTATGTTCCTAATACATATCTTTTTGTCTTTGTCTCAGTAGTTATATCTTTTGTTTGAACACTAATGGTCATGTCTCTCTCTTACCCCTTCCCCTTTACTCTAAATCCGTACTATGGGGAACAGGTTCCATTCCTTCTCGTCGACGCGAAACGACCTCGTCGGCACTTCTCTATGGGTTCAGGTTCAATTCTCTTTGGTTTCATTCTGCCATCCACAACACTCTCCCGTAGTCTCCTGTCTGTGTGACTTTGGTATTAGTGTCTTTCGATCAGTTAGACTAGTGTGTGGTGTCGGAACAGATTGAGTTACTTTGATTCGGTACGACACACCCCGGTGGGTTCTGTCCGCCCAGTACCACCTCTCTCGACTGTCTTACACCAGGTGACCTCTTCCCTTACCGTTTGGTGAAGTCATAAGAACGGAACTCTTGGGGTACTTGTCATACTTTTCCGTTTTACTATCCTATGGTTTTCTCTTTGAGGGGTCCAGCCATCCACGGGTCATACGATGACCTCTAGTCACCTCTTTATTGAGGTCTTTCTTACTTCCCTACCTCGGTTTCGTTTTTGTTATGGGTCAACACCTACACTGACCAATATCTTAATTCCAGTTTACGATATTTCTCGTTATAACGTATCCTTGGACCTTACAATCCAGGTACTTAGTTCCGTTTAACCTTAACCAGTTTGTCCTCTACCGTTCTCACTCACAGTTGTAAGATCCTTAGTCACTTGATTTTACCTGACCTTACCCATTGAATTGAGTCTTCTGGTATTATAGATGAAGACACCCGTCCTTAGGGAATCTTCTTTACCTCATCGGTAGCACCAATTGTTTTCTCAGACTCTACGTCATGAACCTACGTTAGAGTTTTTGTTGTCTTACTAGAGACAAGTAAAGGTTCCGTTTGGTAAGTTATAGTGTCATTAGGTTCGGATACGGGACTGGTCATTACGACTTCTTCGACTTCAACTTGTCAAGATACTTCTGGATGTTCTGGAAAATCTTGATTGTGGGTTTTTTCTACAGGAAAAGTAATATCCCCTGACCTTACGTTTTCATCCTTCAGTTCTTTGTGGACCCAATTGTCCGTTTAAACCGGAACCTTATACCTTACTTCGTCCCGTTTCTGATTATCTCAAAACGGTTCTCTTACGTGACCAGTATCGTTTATGGGAGAAGGTTGTTGTGTTCTCTTCTGAGATGTGTACCTGTAGTGGTCTACCAGTTGTGGTTTTAGTCTGACTAATATAATAAACGTCGGTTTCTACCTCTTCGAGATATGTCAGTCGTTTTTATTCTGGCCCTCGACTGACACCGAGTCTAGTACTTGAGGATGACGCTTTAGGTCTGAATTTAACTTCTTTCATCCCTTTTGGCGATCTGGTAAGTCCATTCTGGATTTAGTTTAGGGAATACTAATATGTCACCTTCACTCTTTATCTAAATTCCCGGATCTAGACTATCTATCTCACGGACTACTTGATCCCTACCTCCAAACACTGTAACATGTCCTCTGTCCCTAGTTCTGGTAGGGGTACCTTTTCTTTGCGTTTTTTCGTTTTACCGACAGACCCCTCCGGAATGTTTATCGACACTTTTCTTCTATTCACTTTACGTTTCCTCTTTTCCCTTCTATATCCGTAGACTTACGTCTCAAGGTTTCTTATCGTTCCTCTCTACTCTTTCGGAAGGAGTCACTAGTTACGTTTCTTTGTCTCCTTTTCTTGTCCTACCCTTTCGGATCTCTAGAGAAGTTCTTTTAATCTCTATGGTTCCCTTGTAAAGTACGTTTCTACCCGAGCTATTTCATGTCTTTACCATACCTGGATTGTCTTCGTCTTCTATAATTCCCCACCGTTCTTATGTGTCTTCTTGATATGGTTTCCTAGAAGTGTTACTTCTGTTAGTACTACCACACTAGTGAGTAGATCTCGGTCTGTAGGACCTTACACTTCAGTTCACCCGGAACCTTTTATAGTGATGCTTGTTTCGATCACCTCCACTACCTTAACGTCAACTCGATGAAGTTTAGGACTTTCTACTACGCACTTTCACGACGTGAGTTATCCGGTCGTTTAAACCTTTTGAGTCGTCACCGGTGTCCTGACCTTTTACAGTCAGAAGTAAGTTTAGGGTTTCTTTCCGTTACGGTTTCTTACGAGTTTGATGACGTATTAACGTGAGTAGAGTGTACGATCATTCCATTACGAGTTTTAAGAGGTTCGGTCCGAAATCGTTATGCACTTGGTACTTGAAGGTCTACAAGTTCGAACAAAATCTTTTCCGTCTCCTTGGTCTCTAGTTTAACGGTTGTAGGTGACCTAGTAGTTTTTTCGTTCTCTCAAGTTCTTTTTTGTATATAAAGACGAAATAACTGATACAATTTCTGAAACTGACACACCTAGTGTTATTTGACACCTTTTAAGAAGTTCTCTACCCTTGTGGTCTGGTGGACTGGACGAAGAACTCTTTGGATATACGTCCAGTCCTTCGTTGTCAATCTTAACCCGTACCTTGTTGTCTGACCAAGGTTTATCCTTTTCCTCATACGGTTCCGACATATAACAGTGGGACTAATAAATTAAATATACGTCTCATGTAGTACTCTTTACGACCCGACGTTCTTCGTGTTCGACCTTAGTTCTAAAGGTCCTCTTTATAGTTATTGGAGTCTATACGTCTACTATGGTGGAAATACCGTCTTTCACTTCTCCTTGATTTTTCGGAGAACTGCCTTTACTTTCTCCCCTCACTTTTTCAACCAAATTTCGAGTTGTAAGTCTTTTGATTCTAGTACCGTAGGCCAGGGTAGTAAAGTACCCTTTATCTACCCCTTTGTCACCTTTGTCACCGTCTGAAATAAAACCCCCCGAGGTTTTAGTGACGTCTACCACTAACGTCGGTACTTTAATTTTCTACGAAAGAGGAACCTTCCTTTCAATACTGGTTAGATCTATTGTATAATTTTTCGTCTCTGTAATGAAACGGTTGTTTCCAGGTAGATCAGTTCCGATACCAAAAAGGATACCAGTACATACCGACACTCTCAACCTGACACTTCTTTCGAATCGTGACTTCTTAACTACGAAAACTTAGCACCACAACCTCTTCTGAGAACTCTCAGGGAACCTGACGTTCCTCTAGGTTGGTCAGGTAAGATTTCCTCTAGTCAGGACTCACAAGTAACCTTCCTGACTACGATTTCGACTCTGACGTTATGAAACCGGTGGAGTACGCTTCTCAACTGACTAACCTTTTCTGAGACTACGACCCTCCCTTACCCCTAATCCTCCTCTTCCCCTGCTGTCTCCTACTCTACCGACCTACCGTAGTGACTGAGCTACCTTTACTCAAACTCACTTGAGGTCCTCAACCACTACTTGCCCCTCCGGACCGTACGACGTCAAGTACCCCAGTGTTTCTCACTGACTCACTGACTTGACTTGACTTGATTACTCTAATTCTCTATGTGATGATACATATTTTATCTATTCATTGTTTCTATACAACATATCGTGTCTTTTAATATTGGTAATATTGTCGAAAATTACTACATATTAGACAATTTTATGATTTCCGGTCGAAGAGTTTACGTGTGTACCGAGGAGACGGAGACAGTGGGAACGAGGGTTATTAAGGGTTGTTATACAAGCAGTATTAGGTCAACGATCGTTTGAGGGAAAGTGATACGATAAACAAAAAAGATGAGGAACAAATTAAAATAAGGAAACAAAACCTAAAAAAAAGGACGAAGGTCGACGGTATAGACGGAAAATGGACCGAACAACAAATCAACCATTTAGTACAGACTCAGAAAACGTTGGGGTACGGTCCGAGGAGACAGGTACCCTAAGAGGTCCGTTCTTATGACCTTACCCATCGGTAAGGGAAGAGGTCCTTTAGACGGGTTGGGTCGTCTACTTGGACCCAGAGGACGTAACGTCCGTCTAAGAACTGACATATTCAGTGATCCCTTCGGGTGTCGAAGATACAGCACGGACCGAGTCCAGAATGAGGGTTTCAGAAAGATTCAAAAGAACGATAAGAAAGAATTGGGGTAACACAATTTAAAAGAAAGATACCTACAAAGACAGTACTAGGAGTATGTCATATAATGTTAATCGAGACATCCAAATGTATGACATTTGTCTAAGAATGTTGTCTAAGTATCGGGTCACCCCCGTTCCTGACACATGTTCAACCCTGGACATATTGGGGTGAAGAACCGTGTCAGAAACGTACACTAACCTAAGTTATGCGTGAACTTTTTTTTCAGAGATAACTTAAACAATGTGATGACGTAAACACAATACAAAACAAAAAAACCGACGCTCCGTACACCCTAGAAACGAGGGGTCGGTCCATAACTTGGACATAGAAGACGTGACCTTCCGTTTCTGAATTGGTTACCTGGTGGTTCCTCCAGGGTTATGTATGAAAATTACCTGTTTACGTAATGTAGAAATTGATCTTAAGAACTTATTAGTGAATGACTCACGGTTGATTTACCTTTTCTCGTGTTTACAACACCGGTTCCTGTATAACGAATAAGATAAAAAGACTAAAAGTACAGTAAAATTAATATAATTCTCAAGTTCTTGTAACTTTTACGTTGAACTTTTGAGTAATTGTCATGTGACTTATGTAAAAACAATTTACAAAGTCACAGTTAACCACAACAAAAAGAGGTTAAGAAACCATGTGTAGGTTTCTCCTCCAATCTTAGTGACAAAATAAATTAGTACAAATGTACAGGGGTAAGGAAATGAGACGTCTCCAAAAGTTGTTTGAAACTTACGAGAACCTGTGTCCTTGTTTATTACTATCTATGGTAGATGGTGTTTTAATCGGTATTCGATTTGTACTAAATTATTATGGGTAATATACAAATAAAATGATAGACAAACACGAGACGATCTGGATTCGGTTCAGACTTCAATGACCGAAGTCATGGAACACTGTACCGAGTCGAAGTATGACCATTCTTTTTTATTTTTAGTTACCTCTGTAAGTAGTTGATGTTGTGTACACAAATTTTTATTAACATCTTATTCTTGTATAAAATCTAATAAATTTCTTTCGTAAAATATACTTAGTATAGTAATTTAAGTATTTTATACTAAAATTATGAATAAACTATAAGAATTATTGAGACTTATCGTGTGTCCTCTTTTACTTAAGAATGAAAGTTTGGTCACCCACTATTCTAGGACGAAAAGTCTACTTCTCCAAAGGGACCACCAAGTCTACCATTTCTTAGACCGACGTTACGTCCTGTGGACCAAGACTAGGGACCCAACCCTTCTAGACTCTCAATTGTGTGTGAAAGGTCTATTTCTTTTAATCACATGCAATAGGAGACGACGAGACAATCTAGACACTACAGTACTGGACACTGACGATCTTCGGGACCGACCTCTACGGCAAAGTGGAAGTCAAGGTACATATATGTAAAACACAATTGTAGATTCTTGGAATTCTAATGATCCATGTGTAAGAAACAAGAACACACACACGACTCAACGGATCAGTACAGACTGAGAAAACCCTGGGGTACCTGATATCGGATGGTCGCAGGAGACAGGTACTCTAAAGGGTCCGCTATTATGACCTCACCCAACTGTAAAGAAAGAGGTCCCCTAGAAGGGTTGGGTCCCTAGTTTGGGTACAGAGGACGTAACCATCCGTCTAAGAAATGGTGACTCGGGGACCCTTCGGAGAAAGAAGAATTTAAAAATAGATAAAATTAGTATATAAATTTTTATCTAAATAAAAATATATTAAGTGTATGGTATTGTAAATGGGAAAGTTTTACATGAGTAGTCACAAAACATATAACTCTCTAAACACGTTGTAGTCGTGGTTCGTTATTATTACTCGGGTTTTGTATGTTGTCAGACCGACAGTGGGGTCTAGTAGAGATGAGAATACAAGGACCGGACGATTGAGAATTTAAGGTAGAGGTAGACAAAGGACTGAAAACTAGGACAAAAAAAAAAAAGTAAATTACAAACAAAGATAGTACCTCTAAACCGTAAATATAAAACAGAGATTAAAGACTGTCAGAAGTTCTTAAAAACACATCTTGACGAGTGGTCAAAAGAATAAAACCAATGGAGACCCCCACGAAGACGGAATCGACAAGAAATTTTTAGATACGTGTCAATATCGGGTGGAGTTGTGAGGTCGGTCAATTGATAAAGGACATTCTCCCAGTACGTTTGTAAAACGAAGGTTAAAAACAAAGAACCCTGAGTCGGAAGTTACTTCGATATTGTTGTACCTACTCGGGTCTTAGAGAATTATATAACTTAACTACCGAACACTTTGTTCGTCACTTCCTTTGTATCGGTAGAACAAAGCCTCTTTGAATTCCGTACGGGGGTCCTTAACCCTTAACGAAGATCCGGTCCATGTATTTCTATACTCCATATGAGGTCCCTTCACGTCTACTCAACGGACACCGAGGACACAGACCTAGTATGGACTTCCGAAACGTATGACACCCTACGAGTCGTGTCTTACTTGGTAGAGTCACGAGAATAACCCTTACCCCTCGTAAACTTCCCCGTGAATACCGACAGTGAAACTATTCTTGTAATGACCGTGACTTGCCTGTCCCTGGTCTCTCTAACCTGAAGGATGTAACGTGTCCCGTCGAGACGTGTTTCTCATAAACAACCACAAGATGGACTGAAACTTACGGATTACCCCCTATACTGTTTTATCCACAGTAGTTCACAAATTACTCAGACTATATAACTCCTGATGACTGAGTAGGGTGTCGAAGGGACCACCGAGTCACCATTTCTTGGACGGACGGTTTCGTCCTCAGAACCCAAATTAGGGACTCAACCCTTCTAGGGGACGTCTCCCTTTACCGTTGGGTGAGGTCATAAGAACGGACCTTTTAGAGTACCTGTCTCCTCGGACCGTGCGATCAGACACCCCAGCGTTTCCTCAACCTGTACTGAGTCACTGATTTGTTGTTGAATAGGGTTGTCGGGAGATGTGTAGACGACGGAAACGGGAATGTGAGACGGGATTGGACCCTACACCGGGTGTTTGGGACGCAACAGGAAGACCCCGGTGGGACTTATGACTCGATTGGAAACTGTCCCTCTAGAAAGAAAAGGAAAAGGAGTCTTATTCGAGCAATACTCCGAGTCTTTCTCGATACCAACCTGTCGAAGTTGTGACCCTTTCCCGACGTCTCGGTCGTCCACTCAAATTCATGTCGACCTCCTAGTTTCCCACCTCAGACCTAGGTCTAACAGATCTAAACCTAAGGTCGAAACGTTAAATGATAGTCAATCTGGAACTCCTTTTGTGGTAACAGAGGTAAAGAGGGGAGACATTTTTACCCCATTATAACCAGGGACGGGATCTCCAAACAACATCCTAATTTACACAGTTATTTATATTTCACGAACACTCTCCTAGGCCATACCTCATTCACTACACAATCGATATTTATAATTCTTCGGATGTAGTGACTACTAAATACGACCTTTTCCTTCCAGTTCACGGGGTAGTTAATTCTATATATTGGAACCCGAAGGGACTACTGAACCACCATTTTCTAAGGTGGACGGTTTCGTCTTCTGTGTCTAAACTAGGGTCTAGACTCTTTTGGGGTGTACGACGTCTCGTTGATTCGGACACGTGGTGTTGATGACTCGAACACGGGGTCTCGGGTCCTCGGTGTTGGTGGCTCGGGTACAAGTTGTTAATGACTTCAAGAACACGGGATCTTGAAGAGAACTAGGTGTCGTTCTCTTCGGTGGTGTTAATCTTCGGGTGTGTGGTGTCACTCTCTCATCGGGGGTGAGAGAGTTGGTCTTTTTCGGGCGTGTCGTTACATCTGGGTCGTGTCGGTTTTTATTTTATTTATTTATTTTAATAAAATTTTACACTGGAAATCGTAAAGTGAAATAGGTATACTGAAAAGCAAAGAGTGACCATTTTATCTACTTATAAACAGGACGGGGATAAACAGGGTACTACTGAATTTTCAATAGAAGGTTTCCAAATCCCGTGTGTTATCGTCCGTAGTGTATTACGTCCGTCCTTGAGTGTCCGGTCACAGTCGTCCTGACACTCAGGGGACGAAAATGTTAAAGGACCTCTTTACAAAAACCCTGTATCCCGACCCACGACCGTCTCCATGAAACGGAGGACGACAAAAGAGAAAAATTACCTCTCACGTACTGTCACTAGACGGAGACCCTTTATCTATGAAACTCGAAACCACGGTCCAAAAATTACTACATGACCTTTTTCGGTCGAGAGCTCGTGCGTGTCTGGTACTTCCTTCAACGGTCCAGAGGGTGTCTCTCTCCAGGTGTCAGTTCTTGACCGTGAGGACAAAAAGTCATGTTCTCATTTTCCATTTTACATTCATTTGTCTGAAAATCTTAACAATCCGTGATACATTGAATTAGATGGATACTTATCATTTTTCATTGCCGTTGTCTCATGTTACTTCTTATGATATACATAACTTACCTTATATATCATGTGTACTAAAGAAAAAATGTAGAATTGACAGATTAGGAGAAAAAATATGGTATTAAAAAAAAAAAAAAAAAAAAAATCGAAGCCGACACCACCCAGTAGTGACCAAACGGGTCCGAAAGAGATTAACGTCACGTACCCCCGATGAGAAACAACGTCATACCTCCGAAGAGTAACACCACAGAGAAGAACAACGTCTCGTGTCCGAGATCCGTGCGTCCGAAGTCATCAACATCGTGCACCCGAGTCATCAACATTGGACGTCCGGGATCTCATATTCAAGTCATCAACACCACGAATCACCGAGGTGTCGTGTACCTTAGAAAGACCTGGTCCCTAGCCTTGGGACAGAGGACGCAACCGTCCTCCTAAGGATAGGTAACGCGGTGGTCTTTTCGGGACCATAATACAAGAATTAGGATTTATATATCGAAACGAAAATTATTCGTAAAGACCAAAATTTTACTAGACATGAATACTAACCATCGAGTATAGACCCTACTTCTTGGGGTTTTCAACGTCCCCTCTTTTTTTTCTAACAAATTAATTATATCAAGAACAAGATTGTAATTATCGTTCTAAAATTTCAGTGTCTAAGAGTATCATAAATATTATGTGAGTCAATAAACATGTAAGTGCCCTGATTTTAGATACACAGGTCAAGTATACACTACGACCTTGAACGGTACCTTTAAATTAAACATACTGGTGTAAAGTCTTTCCTTTGGTTTATATTGAACGGGGGTTAGGTTATCCACTACACACTGTCTCACATCCTGAGTCTAGACGTAAACGATGGAACATTTGGTCACTAAAGGTCATGACCTGTCTTTACCTTTGATAAATCGAACGTACGAAGTTATACATTTCACTATGACGGGTGACGGTCCCGACCGAAGTTCCCGGAATCAGTCAACGTACCTTGTGGTGTACATCAAGTTACGAGAGAATTTTAAGACGTAAAAAATCGTTCCCCCAGTCGTAAAAATCAAACAGGTCCCGAGTCGTAATACAACGACCAGGACGAAGATCCTTTCTGGACCTGTCGACAAATGTGGCAGAAGTACAAACATTACTCACACTTTTTCGGACCGGATAAATCACTTTGACAAAGACTTATAGAAACCTTGACTCGGTAAAGATGTAATAACCCTTTTGTCGAAGTGGAAAGTCTATAGTCAAAGAAGAGAACACTCTTAACATGAGTATATGAGATTTACACGAGTGAACAACGATTTCACGACCGATGGGTACGACTACGAAGACTTTAGGAGGTCTCCTTCTATGGAACTACTAAGAGAGATGTCAATGGATCTTACGGGAAGAAAACGGAACTCGTTGGGAGAACCATTTGGTATCCTGAACCCTGTTTGCACTGAAGGAGATCGAAGAACTTCCTTATAAACTGAGAAGAATCGTTAATAAAAATTTTATGTCATCGACTCCCCTTTCCGTTTTCTCTCTTTAATATTTTGATAGATATCTGAAGTTTTAGTGACGTCTACCACTGACATCGGTACTTTAATTTGTTGCGAACGAGGAACCTTCTTTACAATATTGTTTGGATCTGTCACGTAATTTTTTCGTCTCTGTAATGAAACGACTGTTTCCAGACAGATCAGTTTCGATACCAAAAAGGTCATCAGTACATATCTACACTCTCAACCTGGTATTTCTTCCGACTCGTGGCTTCTTAACTACGAAAACTTGACACCACAACCTCTTCTGAGAACTCTCAGGGAACCTGACGTTCCTCTAGTTTGGTCAGTTAGGATTTCCTTTAGTCAGGACTTATAAGTAACCTTCCTGACTATGACTTCGACATTGAGATTATGAAACCGGTGGACTACGTATCTCGACTAAGTAATCTTTTCTCGGACTACGACCCTTTCTGTCTTCCGACCTCTTCTTCCCCTGTAGTCTCCTACTCTTACCACCTACTGTAGTGACTGAGTTACCTGTACTCAAACTCGTTCGAGGTCCTCTACTACTTCCTGTCCCTACTGACCGTACGAAGTCAGGTACCCCAACGTATCAGTCTGTACTGACTCACCGACTTGTTGTCGTTCTGAAACAGAGGACGTGTCTTTCTTATGTGAATAGAGAGTCACACAAGGACACCATGGGATATATTTGGAGAAATTAACGGGAATAGTGGACCAACATTTCCAAATTTACACGAAGAGGAGATGATCCGATGAATTCATCACCTTATAACGGAATAGAAATCTCGTAGTCATAAATCCTTTTAAAACTACTTTAAACAATTTTACTTTATTTTACTTAACGATTTCAACCATATATAAGTTACAGAACTTGACAACACATACAGTTAGTATTAATACGTGAAAAGTCCACTCAAAACACTTTGAAGGGATTTGAGTTTTGAATTACTTAGGGGTTTTACTTGCGTATTCACGAAGTAATGATAGTATCGTGAATGTACTCTTTAGATTTTTTCTATTTACTATGTTTGTTTGTCAAATGTTTTGTGTCTGTCTAAGTTTCTGAATCTTTTCCTTGAATACTCATGACCCCAACCCTCCTTTCCCACTACCCCTCCCTATCTAACCCTCAAACCCTAACTGTACACATGTGACGAAATAAATTTTGTTGGTTGTTCTTGGATGACATATCGTGTCCCTTGAGATGAGTTATGAGACATTATTGTTTTACCCTTTTCTTTTTTTTTTTCTTTTTTTCTTATCTATAATTATGTGTATATACATGCTGACTTAGTGAAACGAGATGTGAATTTTGATTGTTGTTATGAGGTTAATTTTTTTATCCTTAGTATTCTCTTTATTTTAGAATATCCTTAATAAAGGAACTAATTTGTCAAACAAGAGACACACTCAAAGACAAAACAATATAAGTAATTAAAAAATCCAAGTTACATGTTCAATTTTATGTCATAAACAGAAAGAGACAAACTGAATGAAGTGATTCGTATTTTCGAAGGTCTACATAGATACAACAACGTTTATCGTTTTGCAGTAAGGAAAGTACTGATTATAAAATATATATATATATATATATATGTGTGTGTATGTGTGTGTGTGTGTGATGTAGAAGAAATAGGTAAAGAGATAACTACCTGTGAATCTAACGAAGGTATAGAACCGTTAACATTTATTACGATTATAGGTTCTCACTCTAACCACCCACTATACCATCAATATAAAAATTAAAAAAGTCCTTAGAGGTATGACAAAAAGTATCACTGAAATGTTTAAATGTAAGGGTGGTTTTTCCGTGTTCCGATGGAAAAGAGGTGTAGGAACGGTTATGTATAATAAACTACTTAAAACTACTGTCTGTGAGACTGTCCACACTCCACTAAAGAGTGACACCAAAACTGAATGTAAGGAGACTGCCAATTACTACGACTCATCGAAAAGTACATGGACAACCGATCGACATAAAAACCTTTTTACAGACAATCCAGGAAGACAAGTCAAAGTTAGTCTAACAAACAAAAAAGAAAACTATAACACAACATACTCGGAAAATATCTAAAACTTATAATTGGGGGACAGTTTGTATAATAAACGTTTATAAAGGAGGGTAGGTCACCCCCATAGAAAAGTAAAACAACTACCGAAGGAAACTACACGTTTTCGAAAATTTAAACTAACCCAGGATAAACAATTAAAAACGAAAAATAAAGGAACGGACTCCTATATCTAGGTTTTTTTTTTTTCACGACGATATCAAAGACGATATCTCTCATGACGGATACAAAAGAAGAAACTCAAAACACTAAAAACCAGAATGTAAATACAGAAATTAGGTAAAACTCAGATACAAACATATATAACATTCTTTTAAAAGATTAAAGTAAGAAAATGTAATTAACAGGTCAGAAGGATTATCACGAATAACTTCTCTGACACAAAAGTGGTAACTTATAAAAACGGAGGAAACAGTATATAATTAACTGGTATACTCGAATCCAAATAAAGACACGAGACACAAGAAAAGACAACTAAGTATACAGACGAAAAGACGGTCTTTGTACGACAAAATTGAAGATAATGAAACGTCATATCAATCTTCAGTCCTATGACAAGTATGACAAGTACCCGAAAAGTTCCGTTCTTATGACTACACCAAACGGTAAGGGAAGAGGTCACCTGGTGTAAAACAGTCTTGAGAGGTGGTACTGGGTAGACAGAACCCACCGGGATGTACTCTACCGAGTAACAAAGTAACTCAATCTGTTCCGACGCCATGTACACTAGTCAAACTAATCAAAAGACACTACACCAAAAGTAAGACAGACGGGAGACTCCTTATTCCTATTCTCCGAATACCTTCGAAGGACTACCCTCTGTGACTGACACCCCCTTTGACCTAGAACAAGACTACCCGTCCCGATATGAGTCATTTAAAAATTAGGTCAAAAGACAACTACTCACCCCGACATAAAGGAGGACAACAAACTGGACTCTGGTTTGATACCATCTCCATTACTTCTATTACCGTTGGAGGAAGTTTTCCAGGGTACCTACGGACGGTGTGAGTCACGGGGGTGGGGACGTCGTCCGGTGACGGCTGTGTACGGAGGTGACCTTTGAGGACCTGTGTGTGTCCGTTCAGACCCAGTCAGAGAACACCCCAGTGACGAGGAAGGAGGACCCAGGACCACGTGTGTTCCAAAACAAACACGGGAGGTTCTCAGACAAAACGGTCAGGACACATTCAAGACCACCGAGATATCACCCTAATTACCACTGGAGGAGATTCTCCCGAATATGGTGTGGGTCCAGACGACGTAGGTCCGGGGACGGGGACACCGTCTGGTGACGACTGGACATGGAGGTATCCACTGTGAGTTTGTGAGTTTCCGTCCAGACCGAGTCAGAGACACCCCTGAGCACCATGTGTGTTCCAAAACAAACTCGGGAGGTTCATAGAGACCACCCATACCACGGCCGCAGGTCGAGGTCGTCGGTCCCTTAGTCAGACTTCCCTACTCACCACAGTCGCCTACTACTACATCGGAGACTGAGTATTTTGTTTTGATGTACAAATAAAGTTCGAAGTCCAAAAGAAAATATGAAATTGTTTTCATAATCCAGTGTCCAAACTGTAAAAATCAAAAGGGGTGGGTCTAAATGACAGAGGTCTTTAGTAACAACAGGATGTTTGTGTCAAGGACGAAGTCACTAAGAGAGTCTTAACTGAAATGATAGATAATAGATGAAAGAGAATACACAGGATATGAATTGAACACTAATGTAACATTGAGTACGATGTAAGGAGTCAAATAAAGAATAGAAAGATTTAGAATAAACGGGGATAGAAGAATTCTAGTGATAGAGGACTTTTCCGAAGATCGATAAGAATTAATAAGGATTTGGGATTTGAGTTGTTTGAAGAAAACGGTATTTATAAAGGGAGTGTTTGTCCAGAGTCTGTTGTCAGGAAGGGTACCGGAGTTCGACTCCGGATACACGAGTAGGACCCTGTAAGAAACATTTTTAGGAACTTGTTTACAGTTACCAATGAAATATCTAATAAAAGACCCGTGTTGACGTCTTCCGAAACACGAAAGAGTACGAAGAGAGTTCGTGGAATTGTAAGAAAGGTCGGTTGAGTTGACTTCTTTCCTTTCTTGTTCAGTCTTAGTGTTCCGAATTGAGGAAGTAGGGTCCTGACTCGGACGCTCTACTCCTCTCCCCCAACCCCGGTACGGAGGTAAAACAGTCATTACGGATTGTGTCGTAGACTGTCATACCCTAAACTAAGATTTGTACTAAAACGGGGAGGATGACAGAACGGTCCCCAAGAGGAAACGGAACCTACACCCCATAGTAAAGAACCACCCTATGTTGTAAGAGTTCTGGTAGGAGTTCTTTTCTTTACGTTTTTCCGTTTTACTGACAGACTCCTCCGGAACGTTTATGACTCTTTTCTTCTCTTAGATGTCCGTTTCCTCTTTTCCTTTTTGTGTGTAAACTTACGTCTCAAGACTTCTTATTGTTCCTCTCTATTCTTTCGGAAGGAGTCACTAGTTACGTTTCTTTGTCTCCTTTTCTTGTCCTACCCTTTCTGATCTCTAGAGAAGTTCTTTTAATCTCTATGGTTCCCTTGTAAAGTACGTTTCTACCCGAGCTATTTCCTGTCTTTACCATACCTGGATTGTCTTCGTCTTCTTCTCCACCGTTCTTATGTGTCGTCTTGACATGTTTTTTCTAGAAGTACTGGGTCTATTAGTACTACCACACTAGTGAGTAGATCTCGGTCTGTAGGACCTTACACTTCAGTTCACCCGGAATCTTTCGTAGTGATGCTTGTTTCGATCACCTCTACTACCTTAAGGTCAACTCGATGAAGTTTAGGACTTTCTACTACGACACTTTCACGACGTGAGTTATCCGATCGTTTAAACCTTTTGAGTCGTCACCGGTGTCCTGACCTTTTCCAGCCAAAAGTAAGTTCAGGGTTTCTTTCCGTTACGGTTTCTTACGAGTTTGATGGTGTGTTAACGTGAGTAGAGTGTACGATCATTTCATTACGAGTTTTAAGAGGTTCGGTGCGAAGTCGTCATGCACTTGACACTTGAAGAACTATAAGTTCAACCAAAATCTTTTCCGTCTCCTTGGTCTCTAGTTTAACGGTTGTAGGCGACCTAGTACCTTTTTCGTTCTCTCAAGGTCATTTTGTAGATAAAGACGAAATAACTGATACGGTTTCGGAAACTGACACACCTAGTGTTATTTGACACCTTTTAAGAAGTTCTCTACCCTTATGGTCTGGTGGACTGGACGGAGAACTCTTTAGACATACGTCCAGTCCTTCGTTGTCAATCTTGTCCCGTACCTTGTTTTCTGACCAAAGTTTATCCTTTTCCTCATGCAGTTCCGACATATAACAATGGGACGAATAAATTGAATATACGTCTCATGTAGTACTCTTTACGACCCGACCTTCTTCGTGTTCGACCTTAGTTCTAAAGACCCTCTTTATAGTTATTGGAGTCTATACGTCTACTGTGGTGGGAATACCGTCTTTCACTTCTCCTTGAGTTTTCGGAGAACTACTTTTACTTTCACCTCTGACTTTTTGAACCGAATTTCGAGTTGTAAGTCTTTTGCTTCTAGTACCGTAGACCAGGGTAGTGAAGTACTGTCTATCGACCCCTTTGTCACCTTTGTCACAGTCTGAAATAAAAACCCCCCGAGGTTTTAGTGACGTCTACCACTGACTTCGGTCCTTTAATTTTTGCTAATAAGGAACCTTCTCTTCAATACTGATTGGATCTATCGTATAATTTTTCGTCTCTGTAATGAAACGGCTGATTCCAGGTAGATTAGCTCCGATACCAAAAAGGACACCAGTACATACCTACACTCTCAACCTGGTACTTCTTCCGACTTGCGACTTCTTAACTACGAAAACTTGACACCACAACCTCTTCTGAGAACTCTCAGGGAACCTGACGTTCCTCTAGGTTGGTCAGGTAAGACTTCCTCTAGTCGGGACCCTAAAGAAACCTTCCTTACTACGATTTCGACTTTGAGGTCATAAAACCGGTGGAGTACGTTTCTCAACTAAGTAACCATTTCTGAGACTACGACCCTCCCTAACTCCCGTCCTCCTCTTCCCCTGCTATCTCCTACTTTACCGACCTACCGTAGTGCCTGAGCTACCTGCACTCAAACTCACTTGAGGTCCTCAACCCCTACCTGTCCCTCCGGACCGCACGACGCTAAGTACTCCAACGTATCAGCCTTTGCTGACTCGCTGACTGCATTTCACACACGTGTTTACGTGTATGGACGTTACCAACGGAGACGGGACCAGTTTCCGTCCCGGTCCCGGGTTGGGTCGAGACAAGGGAGAAATCACACGTGTGAGAGTAAACGTTACCGATGGAGACAGAATTGACCCTCGTCGTGGTCTCGTTCTCCCTGACCTCGTCCTCGGGTCACTCTCGACCCGCTGTACTACAGCCACCATGACCGTTCGTTCGGTCTAGTAACCCGTCAAAAGTTAACCGACAGAGGTACAACACGGACCCTAATTCGTTGCAGACACATACGTGAGAACTTTTCGTCTCAGAGTTAAAGAATCTCGGGAGACCATTTGGAGTGACTAAAAGTTTGGTCGAATTCTTCCGACAGTCTGACGTTCCGACCACAAGGATAATGCACTGAACTTGTGGAGTGATGGGTTCCGACACTATAGGGGGAGAGAGGACCCAAGGGTCGATCGTTACACTAAGGTCTGATGTAGTGAAGAGAAAAGAAGGATAGTCTGAGGCACACCTAGAAAGAAATATCGAATCAACATCTTGTCTACAAGACGATCAGAAGTCCAGTTAAGGACTCTCAACAAGATATACATCAACATCAAAACTACATAAACACTCCCTTCTACTCGAGCCACAGTAAATCAAGGTGGTAGACCTAAGGTGGAAGAAATCGGTAACAGTGACTTCGTTAGTAATCGATAAAGGTCCGAAACCGATAATATTTATTTCGACGATTTTTATAAAAATATGTTCACAAAAACACTTGTATACGAAAGTGAAGAGAACCTATTTGTGTCCTAACTTAATGACACAGTTTTATGTTTATATACGAATCAAAGTATTTTTTAACAGTCTCAAAAAGGTTACACCAACATGTCATAAAGTGTGGTTTATTTTTACGTACTCTCGATGTTCACGAATTATAAGAGGGGGTTTAAATCAAATAAGACTAGTCCACACATCTATAGAAAGACGTTAAAATTGTCTGTAAAATGATTGTTCGTTATGACTTGTCAAAAGTACACGAATAACCAGTAATCTTAGAGAGGAAAACAGTTTACAGACAACTTTATAAAACGAGTATAAATTATTAAAAGAAAACAGAAAATTAACAACTCAATATTCTCAGAAATTTTGATCTAACATATATCGTCAGAAAGTAGTCTATGTACAAACATTTTGAAAGAAGGGACAGAAACCCAATGGATAATTAAAAATTTTATAGAAAACTACGGGTTTCAAAATGACATATGTTTCGGACTATATACACAAAAAAAAAAGGATACCAATAACGAAAGAATCAAAACAGATATTTTGAAAACGATTTAGGTGTAATTCCTCATAATGTGGTACGAATAATAAAAATTTCAAAATATCTAAGTCAATTGTATAAAATCAAGGTCTATATCGAACTCAATTCAAAACACATACCATGATCTATCACAAACTTCAATGAATAGAGGTATACCGACAGGTGAAAAAGACCTAGTAAATGACTTCTGTAAGGATACGGAAAACCTATAACCTATAGAGAAAGTCTATAACTTCTGTAAGGATAGGGAAACCTAGGGAAAACCTAAAGTCCTCGTGGAAACAGTTTTGAACTGAATGGTAGTTGTACACTAACATAAAGACCTGAGAGAGAAGAAATTAGACAAATAGTCAACATCTCATCATGGTGTAAATAGTGACATCGAAGGATCATTCAGACCTCCAATCGATTACGTGTAGGAGTTTAGAACAAGAAAAGGTTCCAACGAAACCTATAACATCCAGTAAACACGAAGGTATATTCATAATCTTAGTTAAAGATGTCTTCACAGACAACCCTAACACAAACCCTGACGGGATTTAGATATCTAGTCACACCTCACTTGACTACGGAATTGTTAAAACAATTCAAAACGAATAAAAACTTGAAATCCGGAAAATTCATAATAGTAAAGAAATGTCGTTAGTCGAATATCGACATCATGTTCTAAGTTATCTTTACCATCCAACCCTGTAAACGGAAACAAAAAAAGTTGAGGTTTCGTGAGTTATACAATCGTAATTTATCGAAAAAGTATACGGGAAATAGTCCGATTCTTTCAAGAATGATAAGGAACATATAACTCTCAATAGTGTCTACTAACTACTGAAAACAGCTTACGAACAAACATTTGTGGGAGAAGGTTGTTGTGTTCTCTTCTGAGATGTGTACCTGTAGTGGTCTATCAGTTATGGTTTTAGTCTAACTAATATAAGAAACGTTGTTTCTACCTCTTCGAGATATGTAGTCGTTTTTGTTCTGACCCTCAACGGACACCGAGTCTGGTAATTGAGGAATAACGGTTAAGGTCTGAATTTAACTTCTTTCATCCCTTTTGGTGATCTCGTAAGTCCATACTGAATTTAGTGAATGTTAATATGTCACCTTCAATGTTTATCTAAGTTCCCTAATCTAGACTATCTGTTTCACGGACTTCTTGATACCTATCTCCAAGTACTGTAACATGTCCTCCGTCCTTAGTTCTGGTAGAAGTTCTTTTTCTTTACGTGTTTTCCGTTTTACCAACGGACTCCTCCGGAATGTCTATCGACTCTTTTCTTCTCTTCGTTTTCCGTTCCTCTTTTCCTTTCTATATGGGTAAACTTACGTCTCAAGACTTCTTATCGTTCATCTCTATTCTTTCTGAAGGAGTTACTAGTTACGTTTCTTTATCTCCTTTTGTTGTGTTACCTTTTCTGATCTCTAGATAAGTTCTTTTAATCTCTATGGTTCCTTTGTAAAGTACGTTTTTACCCGTGTTATTTCCTGTCTTCATGATATCTGGATTGTATTCGACTTTTATAATTCTTCTTCACCGTTCTTCTGTGTCTTCTTGTCATTTTTTTTCTAGAAGTACTGGGTCTATTGGTGCTACCACACCAGTGAGTGGATCTCGGTCTGTCAGACCTTACACTTCAGTTCACCCGGAATCTTTCGTAGTGATGCTTGTTTCGATCACCTCCACTACCTTAAAGTCACCTCGATAAAGTTTAGGATTTTCTACTACGACACTTTCACAACGTGAGTCATACGGTCGTTTAAACCTTTTGAGTCGTCACCGTTGTCCTGACCTTTTCCAACCAAAGTAAGGTTAGAGTTTCTTTCCGTTACGGTTTCTTACAAGTTTGATAGTGTGTTAACGTGAGTAGAGTGTGTGATCGTTTCATTATGAGTTTTAAGAGGTTCGGTCCGAAGTTGTCATATACTTGGTAATTTAAGGTCTACAAGTTCAACCTAAATCTTTTCCGTCTCCTTGGTCTATAGTTTAACGGTTGTAGGTAACCCAGTAGCCTTTTCATACTCAAGGTCTTTTTGTAGATGAAGACGAAATAACTGACACGGTTTCAGAAACTGGCACACCTAGTGTTGTTTGACCTTTTAAGAATTTCTCTGCCCTTATGGTCTGGTGGACTGGACAGGGGACTCTTTAGATATACGTCCAGTTATTCGTTGTCAATCTTGTCATGTACCTTGTTGTCTGATCAAGGTTTAGTCCTTACCTCATTCAGTTCCGACATATAACAGTGGGACGAATGTATTGAATATACGTATCATGTAGTACGTTTCACGACCCGACCTACTTCGTGTATTACTTTAGTTCTAACGACCCTCTTTATAGTTATTGGAGTCTATACGTCTACTGTAGTATGAATACCGTCTTTCACTTTTCCTTGATTTTTCGAAGAACTACTTTCACTCTCCTCTCACTTTTCGACCGAATTTTGAGTTGTAAGTCTTTTGATTCTAGTACCGTAGACCGGGGTAGTGAAGTACTGTTTATCTACCCTTTGTTACCTTTGTCACTGTCTGAAATAAAAAGACCCGAGGTTTTAGTGACGTCTTTCAGTGACTTCGATACTTTAATTTTCTACGAACGAGGAACCTTCTTTTCAATACTGGTTGGATCTGTCGTATTATTTTTCGTCTCTGTAATGAAACGGGTGTTTAGAAATAAGTTTAAATACTAAAAAGGTCATCAGTACGTACCTACACTCTCAACCTGATATTTCTTTCGACTCACGGTTTCTTAACTATGAAGACTTAACTATGAAGACTTGACACCACAACCTCTTCTGAGAACTCTCACGGAACCTGACGTTCCTCTAGGTTGGTCACTTAGGATTTCCTTTAGTCTGAATTTACAAGTAACCTTCCTGACTATGACTTCGACTTTGAGGTTATGAAACCGGTGGACTACACTTCTTGACTGAGTAACCTTTTCTGGGACTACGACCCTCCCTAACCCCCGTCCTTCTCTTCACCTGTTGTCTCCTACTCTACCAACCTACCGTAGTGACTGAACTACCTGTACTCAAACTCATCCGAGGCCCTAAACCAATATCTGTCCCTTCGGACCACACGACGTCAGCCTGTGTTGACTCACTGACTTGACTTAGATAAACTTTACTAATATAACCCAAAGAAAATGACACAATTATGTCACTTAATGTAACTACTGAACATGTATAATTTGGTCAGAACGTATGAATTCCATTTGAGATAGTTCTAAATAATAAGATCATCGAGTCGACCATTTCTTGGGTGGTCGTTACTCACTCTGGACCCAAGCTAAGGACCCAACCCTTCTAGGGGACCTCTTCCCTTGTCGATGGTTGAGGTCATAAGACCGGACCTCTTAAGGTACCTAACATATCAGATACCCCAGTGTTTCCCAACCTGTGTTGACACGCTGAAAGTGAGGCAGTGAGTTTAGTATGTATAACGACCTAGTTAAAACGGTTATAGAACAGTTTTTAGAAAACACCAAAATACTCTTTATGACCATATCTCATAATAAAAAACCATTATAAAAACAGTCCAAAGTAAAATTCTCAATACAACCGAAGAATTTTGGTCAACATTTCAGACAGAAGGGGGATATAAGAGAGTCTCAAAGACTTTATATTCACAATAAAGAAGGAGTATAAAACATCTTAAGTAGTCACTTGGGTCTTTAAACGAACACCTTTACTAAAACTATTGTTTAAGTTAAAAATATAATCTATGCCCTGATATATATAGAAGAAGACATCGAACATAGTCAGAACTATTCATCATAAAAGTTCTATAAACAGTTGAAAAGAATGAATAACGAATGAATATACGGTAGGGACTATTAGTATTAAATAAAAAGGAAAGGAAAAGAAGAACCATTCAAATCGATCCAAATAATTAAAGACGACAAAAGATAACTGTAAATATGAAGTGGTTCAAGACCAGAATATAACTATAAAAAGAAATACATCTAAACTCACTAAAAAAATTGAAGGAAGTCAAGTCAAGTCAAGTCAGCGAGTCAGTACAGGTTGAGAAACGCTGGGGTACTTAACGTTGTGCGGTCCGGAGGGACAGACAGTGGTTGAGGGCCTCAAGTGAGTTTGAGTACAGGTAGCTCAGCCACTACGGTAGGTCGGTAGAGTAGGAGACAACAGGGGAAGAGAAGGACGGAGGTTAGGGAGGATCGTAGTCAGAAAAGGTTACTCAGTTGAGAAGTGTACTCCACCGGTTTCATGACCTCAAAGTCGAAATCGTAGTGAAGAAGGTTTCTTTAGGGTCCCGACTAGAGGAAGTCTTACCTGACCAACCTAGAGGAACGTCAGGTTCCCTGAGAGTTCTCAGAAGAGGTTGTGGTGTCAAGTTTTCGAAGTTAAGAAGTCACGAGTCGAAAGAAGTGTCAGGTTGAGGGTGTAGGTATGTACTGGTGACCTTTTTGGTATCGGAACTGATCTACCTGGAAACAACCGTTTCATTACAGAGACGAGAACTTATACGATAGATCCAACCAGTATTGAAAGGAAGGTTCCTCATTCGTAGAAAATTAAAGTACCGAAGTCAGTGGTAGACGTCACTAAAACCTCGGGGGGTTTTATTTCAGACGTTACGAAGTGAAATTAATTAAAAGATTATATTTATTAAATTCCATATTTTGAAGGACATTCTTGATATTACGTAGTGTGTTTAAAACTGTATAACACAAAAATAACATTAAGTAATAAAAGGAAAACTAATTAAAAAGAAGATATGTAATAACGTTTTACGTAACAAATTAAAAGTGTATATACAGTCAAATTTTTATAAAATAATACTAAATTAGTATACTACGAGTCTCCCATATGAGATATACTATAGTCAAGATTTAAATAACTCCGAACAAAATACCGGGTCGTATAACAAATAGAACATGCTTTATTTTAACCTTTCTTGTACATAAGACGTCAAGAGGACACATCAATTTATTGTTAATCTGATTCAACAAATTATCACAATAAGTAGAAAACTCAGAAGTAATACATACAGAAACGGACGCACACACGAGTCAGTACAGACTGAGAAACACAGGTTTAGAAACACTGGGGTATCTGACATTAGTTCAGAGGAGACAGGTGTCTTAAAAGGTCTGTTCTTGTGACCTCATCCAACGGTAAAGGATAAGGTCCCCTAGACGGGTTGGATCCCTAACTTGGGTGGAGAGAACACAGAGGACAAAACCGTCTATCTAAGAAATGGTGACGTGGTGGACCCTTCGAGGAAACGTACATACATAATAAGAGTAACAAGAAAGTTAACGACTCTCTCTCCAAAATATTGAAAGTCAATAATAACCCCTTAAAGAGTAAAGAAAAATTTTAATAAATAAAGAAATTTAAAAAACAAACAAACAAACAAACCGACGTGACCCAGAAGTAACGAAACGTGTCCGAAAGAGAACAACGTCACGTTCCCGAAGTGTAACCACTAAAGAGAGAAACGTCTCGTGTCCGAGATTCACACACCCGAAGTCATCAATACCGAACACCCGAGATCTCGCACCCGAGTCATCAACACCGTGTGCCCTGTTCAACGAGGTGTCGTACACATTAAAAGGGTCTGGTCTGTAATTTTGATACAGGAACGTAACCGTCCACCTAAGAAGGAACGCGGTGGTCCCTTAAGACAGTTCAAGAAAAAAATGAAGAATTTAAAAATTCGATACACAAGTCCTCATAACTTCTAACAAAGTCGAAAACATATAAATAGTAAAGTCAAGTCAGTGAGTCGGTACAGATAGAGTAACACTGGGGTACCTGAAGTCGTTCGGTCCGGAGCGACAGGTAGTGGTTGAGGGTCTCGAATGAGTTTGCGTATAGGTAGCTCAACCACTACGGTAGTTGGTAGAGTAGGAGATAGCAGGGGAAGAGGAGGGCGGAAGTTAGAAAGGGTCGTAGTCCCAGAAACATACTCAGTGAAGAAGTGTAGTCCACCGGTTTCATAACCTTAAACTCGAAGTCATAGTCAGGAAGGTTACTTATAAGTCCTGACTAAAGGAAATCCTAACTCACCAAACTAGAGGAACGTCAGGTTCCCTGAGAGTTCTCAGAAGATGTTGTGGTGTCAAGTTTTCGTAGTTAAGAAACCGTGAGTCGTAAAAAATACCAGGTTTAGAATGTAGGTATGTAATGATGACCTTTTTGGTATTGAAACTAATCTACCTGGAAATAGTCATTTCATTACAGAGACGAAAAATAATACGGTAGATCCAACCAGTATTGAAAAGAAGGTTCCTCGTTCGTAGAAAATTAAAGTACCAACGTCAGTGGTAGACGTCACTAAAACCTCGGGTTTTATATTTCAAAGAGTGACAAAGGTGACAATGGGGTTGATAAACGGTATTTCACTACCCTGACCTACGGTCCTAGAATCAAAAAACTTACAACTCAAAATTCGGTCGAAAAAGTGAGAGGAGAAAGTGGGAGTAGTTCTCCGAGAAATCAAGGAGAAGTGAAAGACGGTATTCACCTCATAGTAAACGTATAGACTCCAATAAAATAACTATAAAAAGGGACGTTAGAACTAAGGTCCAACACGAAGTAGGTCGGGTCGTAAAGAGTACTACATGAGACGTACATTCAATTTATTCGTTCCACTGTTATGTATCGGAACAATATGAGGAAAGGGTTAAACCTTAGTCAGACAACAAGGTACAGGTCAAGATTGACAACGAAGGACTGGACGTATGTCTAACGAGTCCTCCGTACAGTCCACCAGACCCTAAGGGTAGAGAAATTCTTAAAAGGTGTCAAACAACACTAGACGTATCAGTTTTCGAAATCACATCAGTCACTTCGTCTTTATCTACAAAAAGACCTTGAGAGAACGAAAAAACTACTAGGTTGTCTACAACCGTTAAACTAGAGACTAAGGAGACGGAAAACATTTTGGTCGAACTTGTAGACCTTCAAGTGCCAAGTGTATGACAACTTCGCACCGAATCTCTTAAAACTCGTAATGAAAACGAACGCACACTCTACTTCATATAAATAGAAATAAGTTTTATTTCACCAATAAAATAATAATACTACAGGAATAAACACAAGTTGGTATAAAAAAGAACTTCTGATAGTATGGGTTATCACTATAACGGTAAAGTCGAAACAATACGACAAAGGGACTATATAAAAAGGTAGGTAATTAAGTTCATAAAGATATGGAAATAAAATTTCACGTTACGGATATACATCGTAAAAGGGGGGGAATTAGGTATGACGTTTACAGACCGAAAATTAATTAGATAACCTACAAATCGATATTAAACTAAATGTATTAAAATTACCAAAAAGACCAAATGTCTAGTCCAGGAATTGAAAAGTCACATTATCTCAATCGTAATATAATAAAGTATAATTACATCTTTGTAACTTTTGTAAACCCAGATATATGAGACAAGGGTAGAGACACGAGAGAAACCGTGTATGTTATATAGAAATATACAATATTTAGTGTAATACCGATATTAGAAATGAAATAGTAAGTATTCATATTTTCTTCACTTCAGCGAGTCAGTACAGGTTGAGAAACGCTGAAGTACCTGACATCGGATGGTCCGAAGGGGCAGGCACCCTAAAAGGTCCGTTCTTATGACCTCACCCAATGGTAAAGGAAGAGGTCCCCTAGAAAGGTTGGGTCCCTAGCTTGGGCCCAGAGGGCGTAACCTCCGTCCGTGAAATTGGAGACTCGGTGGTCCCTTCGGGTATTTTCTTAATTCCCTTTTAAAAGTAAAAGAAAATGGTATTTTATCGGATGACGGTACAATTAAAATTCGTATAAAAATTGAACTATATTTTAACATCCTGTTGTCAAAAAGAAAGTGATAACTCAAAACCCTTACGAAATATATAAGATCTATCAACATATAAAACCCTAAAGATTAATCGTGTAAAAAAAGGGGTCAGAAAGAAAAGTGTCCCAGAAAACGTCTCGTTTTTACAAATCAAAACTACTTCAGGTAAAATAGTTAAAAAGGAAGGTACCTAACCTTATAATAACGGTTCATATTCTTAATAAACGGATCAGGGTCTAGACTTTTAAAAAGAGGATAAGAAATTATTTTGAAATTATCAAAATTCGAAATATAAAGTTATAGACTATATAAAACTCATTTAAAAAAATACACTTCATACTCTAAATCCAACTCCAAATATAAAAACGGACACCTAAAGATTGACGAGGTCGTGGTAAATAACTTTTTCAAGAGGAAAGAGGTTACTTAATAAAAAGCTGTAAACGTTTTATAGTCAAGTTGTTTAAACACACTTAGATGAAAACCTGAGACATAAGATAAGGTGACTAGATATACTGATCTGGAGGTGGTTATCGTACACCAAGAGTAATGACATCGAGAGATAATCCGGAATTACAAGTCATACTCCTAAGGATGGAGAAACAAGAAAAAGTACTAATAAAATCGACAAGATCCCTATCAACATACAAATATAAAACATCTGGACTTCATTTGTCCAGTCGTCTATAAAGATGTCGTTTCTACTCAAATAAACTCTAATCGTCTCTTAACATCAAACCCAGACGCAGACACCGGTCACAGACGTACCGTTCCCTTCCTCTTACGCAAAGTCTCCCTTTTCCCTTCAACCCTCCCGATATTATTTGTGTCACACAAGTCAGTGAGTCAGTAAAGACTGAGAAACGTCGTGACACCTGATATCGGACGGTCCTAGGAGACAGGTACCCTAAAAGGACCGACCCTATGATCTTTCCCAACGATAAAGGAAAAGGTCCCCTGGAAGGGCTGGGTCCCTAACTTGGTTGTAGAGGGCACAGAGGACTTAACCGTCCGTCTAAGAAATGGTGACACGATGGACCCTACGGAGTCATTTATTTCTCAGGTACCGAAAAGTAACCTACTCAGGAAGAAGGACCCCTTCTTCCTCCTCTTAAAGGGAGGTCATTCTGAGACGACAAAAGTGTCCCTTACTCTCGGAGGGGAAGACTAGAGGATTAGGATAAATCAATTTTCAAAGACAAATAATTAAAAAAACGTTATACTTGAAATCTTATTCGAACAGATATAAATGTGTTCAAAAAGAAAAAGAAAAAAAAAATTTGAGTTATCTTTAATGTAATTTGGATATTTGGTTAAACCTCTCTTGACAGAAATAATACAAATTAGAAGTTTATGTACTACTTTTGTCACTTAGAAAGGTAAACAAATGTAGAAACTAAAGAAAGTCGTCTTAAAACATTAAGTCGTATATCTAGGACATGTACAAACAATTCCAATACTTATTTCATCCTCTTTAGTAAGATGAATTTTGATTCCGGACAATTTATGATGGATTCAGAAAGTAAAAAAATATACAATTGTTATTTACTATAATGTAAAGACTAAAACTAAAAGATGTACGAGTAACGATAACTAAATATACAGAACTGGACATAGTACACTGGAATGACTTGAGTGAGTAATTAATATCAAAATAAATAAATTATACATCTAAAAAACACTAAAAGGTACACCTATATGGACAGGCAAAAAACATGAATACTTAAATATGGGAAGTAGTTTGAACCCTTCAAAAGTCGGTAATAAAAAACTTTTGAGAAAGTCGGGGACAGACAGATGAGACTACTGTGTTTCCAGTCTAATAAACGATAATACCAGAAACGGCGAAACAAATAAAAGAAAAGTCAGATCAAAGGACAAAACAAGTCCAATCTAGTCAATATATCTCAAGTGACTAAGATACGAGACAGTAGAGGTGAGATAGTAACCCAGACAGACAAGACACGACACGATTCGACGAAGTCAGTGCAGACTGTGAAACCCTGGGGTGCCTGACATCGGGAGGTTCCGTAGAGACAGGTACCCTAACTTTCTCACTTTCGAATCCGTCCGTAAGGTTCCGGAAAATTCCTCCTCCACTTGTAAGAGGGAGTACGAAAGGAATTCGGGACACGTTGTTACATAGAACGGGGGCTCTTGACCGGAAAGAAATTCAGACTTTCCTTACTAGTGTGTCGTGTTACAGAACGAGTACCTTTATGAAAAGAATCCAAGATACAATTACTAATATTAACATTGTTTAGAACGGACCCTTGGACAAAGAGTTCTGAACATGGGGACTGATGTGTCGTTGTCATCTAGAACGGGTCTCTCCAACGGGTCTTGTGTAAGAGAGACTGATTAGAATACGGTTTCAATAGAGTCCTACATACGGAACCCTTTCCCAGACCACCTTGAGAATGTTGGAACTTCATAAGAAAAGTAGATAAGAGTCGTCAATCAACTCTTCATATATTCCGGGGACGAATTTGATCACTCCGTCCATGGGAAAGATAGGGGAAGACTACAGATATAGTCTTTGAAAGAGATAGGACAGCGAAATTTATTTTAAAACGTGTGTTTCGAGACTCACTGACTCTGGAACAAAAACCAGGACCTTAATTTAGAAGAAGTCTCTGGCACTTAGACCTCCGTGACAAGTGGTAAGTGACATTCGATAGTCCTAAGAGGTCCGTTCTTATGACCCCCCCAACGGTAAAGGATGACGGTAAAGGATGAGACAGATCGTTCAGATCTTTCAAATTTTTTTAACAATTACATAAAAAGTCTAGATATTAAAGAAAACAAGGAAATTCATTGAACATAAAGATACGACTTTAAAAGGTACAAAGGTAGAGTCTATTAAAGATTATCGACACTTTAGTAAAAATATTACTAATTCTAGAAACAGTCTAGTGGGGTTATGGACTGAGTAGAAACATAACCATAGACAATTAAATAAAAATAAAAATGAAATAAAATGAAATGTTATGACATAACCAAAACGGTATGTAACTGTATTTAGGTGGTGTCCACATGTACGCAAGGGTTTGTACTTGGGGGGAGGGTGGAGGGAGGGGTATTGTAGAGAGACCCAGTAGGGGCACGTGGTCGGGGTTCGTACGACATAGGACGTAGCCTGTATCTGACCGTTAAGCTAAGAATGTACTATCATATGTACAAAGTTATAAGAATAAGTTCAATTAAAAGTTAGGAGACATATTACCCACTAGAAAATTTAACATAGCGTCCGTAAACCTGATATAAAATTCCTACGGGGGACAGGAAAATTTTAAAACAGAATCGAACGTTAGGAGATAAATAGAAACCGGATTAAGATACCAGACACCAAGGTTATTGATCAAAAGTTTCGACAGAAGACGAAGAGAATCGAACACTGTACTCCGACGGTGACCAGAGTCGATTACGTCAAACTCCCTCGACTTCCTCGAAGGGGTCCGAATCACTGAAACGTGGAGATCCCTTCCCTAAGAGGTCACACACCCTGTTTCTTGTAGAGGATCTGAACGTACTACGGTAGACGGGCACGACGGTCGTCTTACCAATAAAGGCCCGACACCTCTTCTCAGTACATGGAACACCTGATCCTTTGACACCACCCTAAGGGGGTCGATAACAGGGGATGATGTGCCACAGAGATCCTTTTACTCAAGTCAGAGTCGAGACCGTCCCTCTTCTCGTCAAGGAGACTAATAAATTTCGGACATTCCGAAGGTTAGATAGGGAAACAACCAAGTCGGTTAAAACGGATCACTACATCCGTCCTGAGGACTAGTCGGTTCCTCTCCTCAATCGGACAGAGACTGTCGAGCGTCTCGAACGTCAACAACACGTTCCGACAGGTTTTCGGTCTCACACACTAGTCACGAGTCCCACTTAGATCCAAAACTTCCCGGTTTCATCTATCCTAAAACGTTCGGAAGAAATTTCTTTTTTTGTATTGTTTTTTTATCATGAATCCATACTTTCACTCATAACACAATCTATATAATTTCTTTAGTACAAATTGTTTAGATTTTAATTTTTTTTTGACCAGTACGGTGTCTGTGGAATTTAAGTCTTTTTATTTTATAAAAATAATTAACTTTTTTGAGTGTTCAGTTTAACGTCAGTAAATACTCTGTAGTCCGTAGGGACGACCGAGTCTGTCATTTCTTAGACGGACATTACACCCTCTGACCCAAGCTAGGGACTCAATCCCTCTAGGGGACCTCCTCCTTTTCCATTGGGTGAGGTCACAAGAACGGACCTTTTATAGTACCTGTCTCCTCGGACCGTCCGATGTCAGGTACCTCAACGTTTCTCAATCTACACTGACTCGTTGTTTATAAAACTTACTCTGTCGTGATATCTTTTACCATTTCCTCCGAGTTGACTAAAGTTAAACTGGACCGACTAACATATTGAAAAGACAACGACACATTAATTGATGGTATTTGAATCATCGAATGTTGTTGTATGTAAATAATAGAGTTTTAAAAACAGTCCACAGACCCGTGTCGAGTGGACCCAGCAGACAAGTCCCAGAATGTTCCACAGCTAATTCCACAAGAGATCCGACTTAATGGTAGACCTCCGAACTCACCTACTTAGACTAGGGTTCGAGAAAGTCAAACAGCTGTGTCAAGTGAAGAAACGGTGACATATTGACTTTACAGACAAAATAACAGACCGACAGTCGACTTCCGATAGACGTCAAAGAACGGTGGACCTGGAGACGGACCCCAATGATTTTTTAACCATCGAATGAAGGAGCTCAGTAGTTATCTCTTTTTTATAGAGGGATTAGTCGATTGTCACTGTAGAGTATTGGAAACGGTATAATGATTGGTTTAGTTCCTTCTCTATAGGGTAGAGTAAAAGTATAAAATAATAAAATCTTCGTTCAGTATCTGGGACGGATGTAAGTTCGACACTATTCACGACAGTATTTACCTACATTAAAGTTACACGTCCTTTAATAAGTCATCCTTTTTCAAAATTCCTATCTTTAGTTCTACTACCTCATCTTCCTAAACCTTGAGTGGAGAGAAATGTTTGTGTAGTTTTTATATAAATATGTACCTTGTTAAGAGTGTGTTTTCGTTGACACTTGACCATATTCTGGAGAATAAGTTCGTTTCGACGTTCTTTCTAGGAGTACATCGACCCGTCCTATTTTTTCCTTTTCTGAAACCCTACCCTAACCTCGAGGACTCTCCCTCGACACTTTCTCCTTTCCACGGGAACGGAACTCTTAGGGGAAGTCACTGACCCTTCAGGTAATCCTGTCTACCTCTCGGGTTCCCCGGACCTTACACGAACGGATTGATAGGCCCGTCTCTGTCTGTCCTCGACAACCGAAGGTGAAGGGACGGGAAAGGTCGGGTTTTACACGAACTCCGACGCTCATACACTTCACGGGTCTGTGACTTTGATCCCGAAGTCGACTACCTGGGAACCTTTCCTGAGGTAGATCCGACGTATCTCTGTCGGACTTCCCACACCTCACATCAGACCCGACTGTCAATCACGTAAGTCCTACCCCACACCATACGACATATGTGGGGTTTTACTCGTATATGTGCCCACACTCAGTCGGTACTCTCGGGGTAAAGGGGGAACGGTACTACTCCACACCGAATTCTCCGACGTTTGAAACACTCGAACTCCTGACCCGTCTTACTAATAGTCAAGAGACTGTCGTCCCCAGTAGGTCCCCGTCCAAGGTGTCGTCGTCTGAATCAGTCGGATGTGTAGTCCACCACCTTCCGCAGTGTCTTAACGTACAGGGACCTCCTGTCGGAGACCCCTCCTCATACCTCACCAAGGAAAGGGTCGTCTCGTGAGGTGAGGGTGGATATAATATGACGTAGAATCTCGACCTAGACCCGGTCTGTACGGAATCCTCTCCGAACGGTCTCTCCGTTCGGTCCATTACCACAAGTCATGTTGGTAAAACTAAGGATGTCGGTGTTGTGGGGACGGGAGACACAGTCTGATTGTGTCCAGACCCTACTTGTGGCACCTCTTCCCCTACACTAGAACCCGACAAAGACCCTTTTTGACTCCTGTCGTCGTGTCCACTGTGTATCCGAGTGACACTGGTGTGTCCGGAGAGAACGAAACCGTAGAGTGGAGGAATCGCTGTGTCGTGTGTGAATTGTCCTTATCTCGAAATGACTTGGGTTAGAAGTCCCGAAGATGAGGTTGTTGACCCCTTGTCCGGACGGGGACTGTCCCGATTACATCGGTGTTTCGTTTCTCCTTTGGGGTGGGTTATAGGCCACGTCCGAGACCAGTGGTGGTATGGTTAGTGTGGGGGATCGTTCCCCTATTACCGGTCGTGTGAGACTGCTTTTCACACGGTCCGTAGGTGTGGTCTTTGTCGGGTCCGTGGTTTTTATGACCTAAGTGTGTCAGATGTGTGTTTGAGAGGGTGTATTTTTGTCGGGAGTTCTTGTGTCATATACTAACAAAGAGGGTTATGTATGTCCGTCTCTTTGGTCATTTTACTTTTTCTTCTCCTTGATGAGGGTCAATTTTCTTGATCTCTTTAGGGGATTTTCTTGTTTATCACTTTGTCTGGAGAAGATAGATGATCTAGGACAAGTTTTTCCTCCATTATTTTTATGATTTCCTTAATTCTTTCTAATAGTTATCTTTGTATCTAGTGACACTGTTCCTTGATTTTAGAAATCTCTCCTTGGGTAGTTTTAATCTGTTGAGTCAACGGTTTTATTTTTGATTCGATTTTCGTTACTCATCGTTTGATTTATTACGTCTCCTTATGTATTCCCTACACCTTTTATCTTATTACCTTTAGTGGGTAGTCTGTAGGTAGTGGGTCCGTCTTTTAATTTTGTAAGAGACTGTATTTAACTTCGTATGAAAGAATCCAGTCAGAGGGGTTTCGTTTTATTTGTTTACCCTGGATTAGTTTGGAGTTTCGAAAACGTGACGTTTCCTTTGGTATGTGTTTTGTTTTTCTGTTAGATACCCTACCCTTTTTGATAAACGTTTACATTGTCTCCCCAATTATACGTTTTATATGTGTGTCGAGGATTTTGATTTATTGTTGTTTTTTGGGTTGAGTTAGTTTTTTACCCACCTACTGGATTTATCTGTAAAGAGGTTTTTTCTGGATGTCATCCGGTTTTCCGTGTACTTTTCTACGGGTCGTAGTGATTAATCATCTCTTTACGTTTAGTTTTGATGTTACTCCATAGTGGAGTGTGTCCAGTCTTACTGATAGTAGTTTTTCAGATGTTTATTATTTTCAACCTCTTTCACACATCTTTTCCCTTATAAGAATATAACGACCATCTTTATATTTGATCGCGTCGATCATACCTCTTGTCATACTTCAAAGGCATTTTTTGATTTTTATCTCGATGATATACCAGTTCGTCAGGGTAAGGACACGTGTGTGGACCTTTTCTACTTTTGAGATTAAGTTTTTCTGTGTACATGGGGTCACAAGTATCGTTGTGTTAAATATTATTGGTCGTGTACCTTCGTTGTATTCACAGGTATTTGTCTATTTACCTATTTCTTCTACACCATACGTATATGTTATTTTATTGTGAACCAGTGTCTTTTTTTAATTTATACCGTCGATGAACATCATTTTGTCTCTACCTGGATCTCTAATAGTTTGACTCACTTCAGTCAGTCTGTTTCTCTGTGTATAACACATAGTAAATGTACACTTTAGATTCTTTATTCTATTTACTTAACTAAATGTTTTGTCTTTGTCTGAGTGTCTGTGTCTTTTGTTTACATAAAAATGGTTTCTCCTTTCCTTCTACCCTCTCTCCTTATTAAATCTTCATATCCTAATTGTCTTGGGTGTTGATATATATTTTATCGACTCCTAGTTCCTGAAGGACCTTCTGTTCCGTGTTATAGGTTATAAAACAACATTAGATATAACCTTTTATTAGAATTTATATACATATATTTATTTATGTATTTTGAGTTAGTGAAAGAATATGTACAACTTGATTATGTTATATCATTTAGTTCATATAAAGTAAATTTTCCGTTAATCAGTCAGTGGGACCACCGAGTCTACCATTTCACAGACGGTTGTTACAATCTCTGGACCCAAGCTAGGGACCCAACCCTTCTAGAGGACCTCTTCCTTTACCGTTGGGTGAGGTCATGAGAACGGACCTTTTAGGATACCTGTCTCCTCGGACCATCCGATGGCAGGTACCTCAGTGTTTCTCAGTCTGTACTGACTCACTGAAGTGAGTGAGAAGTGATCAGTCATTTTAATTAATATATTAATACATTAAAATTACCATACTATTCTAATATTTTCGACTACGGCACTTTCACGACGTGAGTTATACCGTCGTTTAAACTTTTTGAGTCACTACCGGTGTCCTGACCTTTTCCAGTCAAAAGTAAGGTTAGGGTTTCTTTCCTTTATGGTTTCTTACGAGTTTGATGGTGTGTTAACGTGAGTAGAGTGTGCGATCATTTCATTACGAGTTTTAAGAGGTTCGGTCCGAAGTCGTCATGCACTTGACACTTGAAGGTCTACAAGTCCGACCAAAATCTTTTCCGTCTCCTTGGTCTCTAGTTTAACGGTTGTAGACGACCTAGTAGTTTTTTCGTTGTCTCAAGGTCTTTTTGTAGATAAAGACGAACTAACTGATACAGTTTCGGAAACTGACACACCTAGTGTTATTTGACACCTTTTAAGGAGTCCTCTACCCTTATGGTCTGGTGGACGGGACGGAGAACTCTTTGGACATACGTCCAGTCCTTCGTTGTCAGTCTTGACCTGTACCTTGTTGTCTGACCAAGGTTTAGCTCTTTCCTCATTCAGTTCCGGCATATAGCAGTGGGACGAATATATTGAAGATACGTCTCATGTAGTACTCTTTGCGACCCGACCTTCTTCGTGTTCGACCTTAGTTCTAACGGTCCACTTTATAGTTATTGGAGTCTATACGTCTACTGTGGTGGGAATACCGTCTTTCACTTCTCCTTGATTTTTCACAGAACTACTCTCGCTTTCTCCTCTCACTTTTTCAACCGAATTTCGAATTGTAAGTCTTTTGCTTCTAGTACCGTAGACCAGGCTAGTGAAATACCCTTTATCTACCCTTTTGTCACCTTTGTCACAGTCTGAAATAAAAAGACCCGAGGGTTTAGGGAGTCTACAACTAACGTCGGTACTTTAATTTTCTGTGCACGAGGAACCTTCCTTTCAATACTGGTTGGATCTATCATATAAGTTTTCGTCTCTGTAATGAAACAGTTGTTTCCAGACAGATCACTTCCGATACCAAAAAGGTCACCAGTACATACCTACACTCTCAACCTGACACTTCTTTCGACTCACGACTTCTTAACTACGAAAACTTGACCATAACCTCTTCTGAGGACTCTCAGGGAACCTGACGTTCCTCTAGGTTGGTCAGGTAAAATTTCCTCTAGTCGGGACCCACAAGAAGCCTTCCTGACTCCGATTTCGACTTTGAGGTCATGAAACCGGTGGAGTACACTTCTCAACTGAGTAATCCTTTCTGACTACGACCCTCCCTGACCCCCGTCCTCCTTTTACCCTGCTGTCTCCTACTCTACCGACCTACCGTAGTGGCTGAGCTACCTACACTCAAACTCACTTGAGGTCCTCAACCACTACCTGTCCCTCCGGACCGTACGACACTAAGTACCCCAACGTTTCTCAGCCTGTGTTGACTCGTGGACTTGACTTGACTAACATTTTGATTAGACCTCCTGCACACCGAATAATTATATTTATGTGTGTAATTATTAATATCAACAATAAACTTAACTGAAAATTTTTATTTTTTACAATGTATATATGTGGTCATAACATCCTCTTGTAGATAAAGGAGTCATATCTTTTACGATCTAATCCATATAGATTATAAATCTTAATCATTTTAAATGAAGAAGTAATAAAAAGATTCTTTAAATAGAGGATGAATCTCATGAATACGTAGTAGACTTTCGGTATTTTTATGAATCTCAACTCTTACTTCCCACATCATTATTATATTTATTTTATTACCATTTTATACAAATATTGTTGTTAGGTTTTTCTCCCTTTAGAATGGGAATGATTAGTTCCGAATGTCTCTGAAGTTATTCCTAAAACAGATTTTTCTATCTCGATCTTTTAGGTTGGGACCACTATAAACCTAAAGACTTCGTTTTTACTGTATGAAAATGTATAAAAAATATAGACTATTATACTCACTTAAAGTAATAGATCGTAAATGAGTATTAAGGGATTCCTACCTAGTATGACTTTACGATAATCTTCTCGTCAAACCTATTATTAGGGGTTTTGTAGTTGAGGGTACATTGAGACTCCGTACCTATACTTGAAAAGTAATAGAGTTACCTTTTTTTGATCTAGTCAAGGTCTGTCCTTCCGGACACTGGACATGTTATTTCATCCTGTCACAATTTTGGTTGTTTCTTCGTTTTTACTTAGTTGGGTAATCAATTTGACCGAAGTGTCTAGAAAAAGAAACAAAACAAAACAAAAAAATTTCAGTCACTGGGACACCTGAGTCACAGTCTGCGGACCATAGAGTTGATTGGACCTTATGATTGATGGACCAGTAAACCGTCTTAAGGGTCAAAACAAGATGTTAAACTGGTTTACTCTTCGAGATTTAATAATAGATAGGACTCTGTGACATAGTTAATTGTTTCTCACGACTCAGTCACAAGAAAATTCCTTCACTAACGAATTTATTGTGTGTCGGTGTAAAAGTTATTCTATTTTTTTACATTATTTTATTAATGACCATGTCAAAACATAAAGATAACGAGGGTCAAAAAATGAGAAGTTTAGGATAAAGGAAGACTGTAAGAATTTCTCACGTAGTATTTTTATGGTGTTTGCTATTTTGACTCTCAGTCAGTGGTCTACACTCAAATGTTGTCTCCCTTATTGTTTCCTTAGACAAGACGAAAATGAAGTACAGGATGTACAACAGGACGAAAAATGAAATACGTGTCGAATCTTTTTGAATAGATGTTTTTTGTTCGAAGTGATAACAAAACTAACCGGAAGAAGAAGAAATTTAATAAATGATAATAATACGTTGACTATGATTTTTAAACTATAGTGTACCGAATTTTATGAAGTGTTAATGTGAATCTAGAGAAATTTCATTTACCGAATGTGAATTTATAATTTTCAATAATGTGAATTTAAAATTTTTAATAATGTGAAATAAATGATAATAACATGTTGACTATTATTTAAAACTATAGTGTATCGAATTTTATGAAGTGTCAATGTGAATCTAGAGAAATTTCATTTACCGTTTGTGTGTATGTGTCTTCGTTCTTGTCTAAACAAACGAATAAAAAATCGTCTCGAAAGGGACCTTCAATCACTGTATTTCTTATAGGTTCTTTAGTAGAACGGGATTTACTATCATTAGTATACCTAATGAACAATCGGTTCCCTTCTTATTGATCAACAAAACTTTTTTTTTTACGAACCGTTCTTTTTAAGATACCGATACTTTATTTTTTATATAAGGAAACCTCATGAACCGTAATCTTTACAAAGTACTTACAATTTGAAAGATTCATAAATATAAATATACTAAAATAAACCATTCTAAAATAGAAAAGTTGATATCTCATTTACTATATGTCTCATTGTCTATTATCTAAGTTCCATAATCTATACTATCTCACGGACTTCTTGATACCTACCTCCAAACACTTTAACATGTTCTACGTCACTAGTTCTCGTAGGGGTTCCCCCCTTTTTTACGTTTTTCCGTTTTACCAACGGACTCCTTCGAAATGTTTATCGACTCTTTTCTTCTCTTCGACTTCCGTTTCTTCTTTTCCTCTATACGGCTAGACTTACGTATCAAGGTTTCTTATCGTTCCTGTCTATTCTTTCAGAAGGAGTCACTAGTCACGTTTCTTTATCTTCTTTTGTTATCTTACCCTTTCTGATCTATAACGAAGTTCTTTTAATCTCTATGCTTCCCTTGTAAAGTACGTTTCTACCCGTGTTATTTCCTGTCTTTACGATACCTGATTGTCTTCGTCTGCCTCTTCCGTTACCGTGGGGTGAGGTCATGAGTACGGACCTTTTAGGGTACCCGCCTCCTAGGACCATCCGACGTCAGGTACCCCAACGATTCTCAGTCTGTACTGACTCGCTGAAGTGAAACAGAAAAGTGGAAGTAACCTCTTCCTTTACCGTAGGGTGAGGTCACAAGAACGGACCTCTTAGGGTCCTTACCCCTCGGACCACCCGACGACAGATACCCTAGCGTGTCTCAGCCTGTACTGACTTCGCTGAATCGTCCTCGTCGTCGTTGTCTTCGTCTTCTATAATTCTTCTCCACCGTTCTTATGTGTCTTCTTGATATGTTTTTTTAGAAGTACTAGGTCTATTGGTGCTACCACACTAGTGAGTGGATGTCGGTCTGTAGGACCTTACACTTCAGTTCACCCGGAATCTTTCGTAGTGATACTTGTTTAGATCGCCTCCACTACCTTAGGGTCAACTCGATGAAGTTTAGGATTTTCTACGACGACATTTTCATGACGTGAGTCATACGGTCGTTTAAACCTTTTGAGTCGTCACCGGTGTCCTGACCTTTTCCAGTCATAAGTAAGGTTAGGGATTCTTTCCGTTTCGGTTTCTTACGAGTTTGATGACGTGTTAACGTGAGTAGAGTGTGCGATCGTTACATTACGAGTTTTAAGAAGTTCGGTCCGAAGTTGTCATGCATTCGGTACTTGAAGGTCTACAAGTTCGACCTAAATCTTTTCCATCTCCTTCATCTATAGTTTAACGATTGTAGGTAACCTAATAGTTTTTTTTTTTTTGTTTTTGTTCTCTCAAGGTCTTTTTGTAGATGAAGACGAAATGACTGATACGGTTTCAGAAACTGACACACCTAGTGTTGTTTGACACCTTTTAAGACTTTCTCTACCCTTGTGGTCTGGTGGACTGAACAGAGGACTCTTTAGACATAAGTCCATTTCCTCGTTGTCAATCTTGACCTGTACCTTCTTGTCTGACCAAGGTTTAGTCCTTTCCTCATTCAATTCCGATATATAACAGTGGGACTAATAAATTGAATATACGTCTCATGTACTACTCTTTACGACCTGACCTACTTCGTGTTCGACCTTAGTTCTAACGGTCCTTTTTATAGCTATTGAAGTCTATACGTCTACTGTGGTGGAATACCGTCTTTCGCTTGTTCTTATTTGTTCGGAGAACTTTCACTTTCTTCTCTCACTTTTTCAACTGAATTATGAGTTGTAAGACTTTTGATTCTAGTACCGTAGACCAGGGTAGTGAAGTACTGTTTATCTATCCCTTTGTTACCTTTGTGACTGTCTGAAATAAAGAACCCGAGGTTTTAGTGATGAAAACTTGACACCACAACCTCTTCTGAGAACTCTCAGGGAACCTGTCGTTCCTCTAGTATGGTGAGTTAGGACTTCCTTTAGTCAGGACTTATAAGTAACCTTCCTGACTATGACTTCGACTTTGAGGTTATAAAACCGGTGGACTACACTTCTTGTCTGAATAACCTTTTCTGGGACTACGACTCTTTCTAACTTCTGTCCTCCTCTTCCCCTGTTGTCTCCTACTTTACCAACCTATCGTAGTGTCTGAGTTACCTACACTCACTCGTCTGAGGTCCCAAACCACAACCTGTCCCTCCGGACCGCACGACGTCAGGTACCCTAACGTTTCTCACCCTGTACTGACTCGTTGGTTGGATTGACTTGACTATGTCTCATTGCGAAAGTATATAGAATCGTTACGTCTTCGTCGACAACAGGGTCGGGAAGACAAGCCTCCGGGGTCCTTATCTCAAGAGAGACATTATGGTTCACAGGGGGGAGTACGAGGGGCTCTGTACCTACTCGACCACCATCTCGGGTGTGTATCAAGATTTCGGGGAAGGGAGAACACCTCAGGTACACCCCCGTCGACGAAGTAGAAGTACGACGTTTGTCTCATTCACGGGTGTCTTCCAACATATAAATTCTGGTAATCTTCTATATAAAATACGAGGTAGAGGGTCCCGAAGTCTCAAGGTTAGGACCGGTGTGTACAACCGATTCACCACAAGGAGTCCTGAACCCTAGTATAACCCTTCGTAACTATTCAATTAGAACACTAATCCTATGACGTATTGTAACGTACTCTCTTTAATTGGAACTTATATTATGTTGACCAGAAGGGTCCACCATGTCACCATTTCTTCGACGGACGTTACGTCCTCTGTACCCAAGTCAGGGACCCAGTTCTTCTAGGGGTCCTCGTCCTTCACCGTTAGGTGAGGTCATAAGAACGGACCCTTTAGGGTACCTGTCTCCTCGGACCACCCGATGTTAGGTACCCTAGGGTTCTCAACCTACGTTGAATCGTTGATTTGTTGTTGATATATATATATATATATATGTGTATGTATGTATGGGTCTATCTCTTACTCTTATTGAGTGATTTAAAAGTTTTAAGAAAGGGATTGTTTACAAGTCAAAACAAGTGATTCTGTTATCGAGAGTTCACAGTAGGGGTCCGATCGTCCTAATATGGTCTTCATGAATCTTTACGTTTTGGAGTCAACGACAAACCAGGGAGTCAGCACAGGTTGAGAAACGTTGGGGTACCTGACAACGGGTGGTCCGAGGACACAGGTACCTTAAAGGGTCCGTTTTTATGACACGACCCACCGGTCAAGGAAGAAGTCACCTAGAAGGACAGGGTCCCTAACTTGGACACAGAGGATGTAACGTCCATCTAAGAAATGGGTGACTAGGTAATCCCTCCGAGATGGGATTTGGATGACTTACTCCTTGACTTGGGTAGATGATTTGGGTAGAGTCCGGGTCTTTAAATGAAATTGTTTGGGAGGTCACTAAAACTACATGTTAAATCAAACTCTTAGAGATTCTTTAGGAATCGAATTCCCAATCAACATCCCTTATGTAAACAAGATAACGACAACTAGGTTTTAGTTTGATCTTTGTTATAAATTTCAAAAAAAAAAAAAATTCTATATTGTTAATTTATTTATTTTTTTTGACTCGATACCGTCCACAGTAACTTTAGAGTCTAAAGTTCAATTGTTGTCACGAAGGGAAATTTTTCCTTTTCAATCTTTGTTTTATTATCGATGGTGGAAACATCACAAATGACACCGACACTTCTTCCGTAACAGAATTCGTAAAATATATATTCTTGGGTAAATTAGGAGTTAAACCCGAAGGGTCAACCGAGTCACCCATTTCTTAGGTGGACGTACGTCGTCTGTATCCTCTGAACCCAAACTAGGGACCCAGTCTTTCTAGTAGACCTCCTCTCGTACCGTTGGGTGGGGTCATAAGAACGGAACTCTTAGGGTACCTGTCTCCTCGAACCGCCTGATATCAGGCTGTTTCACCGCCTGTGTTGACTTCGATGATTCGTGCGTTAGGGGTTTAGTTGAGTACATCCATCCATCATATTAAAAGGGGTCAAATGTCTACCCTTTTGATCCCGTATCTCTCCAATTATACTAAACGGGCTTCGTACCTAGATTCCCCTTTCACTTCATGTCTCCTTGTTTATCATCTTTACCCTACGATTGAGATTGACCTATAAATAAAGGTGTCAGGAATAAAATTAGTATTTCTTTATGACGACGAATATTATTTAACAAAATTCATGATTAAAAATAATTATTGGGTAAATAACAAATTTTCATCACGTATCCATACATTTATGATAAACTTCTACCCACGTTTACCTCAGAAAAACAGGATCAGTCCGGTCAGGTGTACAATCCTAGTACAGTCGTGATAAACGAACAAACATAAAATGAAACTCCCTGTAATTTCACCGGACGAAGGGACTACCGAGGGTGCCATTTCGTAGACGGACGTTACGCCCTCTGGGCCCAAGCTAAGGACCCAGCCCTTCTAGGGGACCTCTTCCTTTACCGTTAGGTGAGGTCGAGAGAACGGACCTTTTAGGGTACCTGTCTTCTCGGACTATCCGATGTCAGGTACCCCAGTGTTTCTCAGCCTGTGCTGACTCGCTGAAGTGAAAGTGAATTTCACCGGACGTGGTAGTCAAGAGGGTGAAAGGAAGTGAGAGACTACAGAATGTGAACGTCGTCTTTTCAAGATCTAATCCTATTGAATTTAGAGACTTAGTATTGACTTAGTATTGACTTAGTATTTTTGTCTTCCAGTGTGTGTGACTCAGTTGAGGGTCTGAGCTCAGTCAAATATCTAACTTTTCAGGGACTTATTTCTCTTCCAGTCCAGGGGACCTCCTTCCTGGGTCTCTGTAATGATTTTTAAACGTGTTGATTATAAAGGGGTTCGGTAGGGATACCCTGGATACCGGAAAATGATCCCATTGACACGTAACTCCTATCCTTTATTACTCAGGGACTCGGGTAGGACAACGATAAAGGGGTCAAATCTCACGTATTGACCTTCTTTATGAGTCATCAACTGTCTTACGGGAGTGACCAAGGAACTGTACACCTCACTTCCGTTAATACCACCTTTTCTGGTTCCTCTTCGGTTGATCCCGGTGAAAATGGGTCGTTTTATCATTTGGTTTTAGTTATGACATTATGGGTCTCTGTCTCATCTCTAATCTACGGTCCTCGGCCGTGCTCCTCAGGGTGGGTACCGTTTCCAGTACTCCAATTCCCCAGGCTGTCCTCAGCCCGGAATTCCCTCGGAGCGACTTAAGAGAGCTTGTAGATGGGGGGTTTGGTCTCAGACGGACGGTGTGACGTAATACGAAAAGTGAATGCGAAGACTGTAATTGTCCCCCGACAGGGGGTGGTGGAAGGAGATTTTCCTTAATTGAATCGAGGTCAGTTATTCAGAGGACCCACATTTTTCTAGCAGAGTCGAATTTGGGGAGACTATCGAAAGATTGAATGGACTGGTCAGACAGGTTTAAAAATGTTGATGCGTACACTTAACAAATGCTGGGGTTGGTAGAATTTCTATATCTCGGAAAAGATTTTTCGATTTTTAATATAACCACTACCCAAAGTGACAACTCAGTTACTGACGACGGTCTGGAGGTATCAGAAGTAGAAAATCCGTGGACCTCCTATAATTAGTTACATTAACCCTATATCTTTTTCCTTATATCATCAAAACTATAATCGTTGTGATCTGAAAACTCAATCACTTGAAAGAGAAACAATATTTAGTGACATGAGGAGAAAGGAACAATATTTAACAATACAGGAACGATATATTCTTACATTGGAATTAATCACGAAAGACTCTCACCGTGGTCTGAAATCATTCATGTGGTGAAAATTCCGTTTATTCAAAAGACCAACTGCCTGGGTATAGTCTTTTCCCGGTATTTTACGATTATCCGGAGGACCGGTCTTCTACTACATTTAGTGGATTCTGAACACACATATCGATCCATACGTCTCTCTTTCGAACCAGAACTATTCTCAGTCCCGACGACTACGACGTATTGAAACATAATAGGTAACTAGAGATACATGTTGGTTTTCATATTTTTCGAAAAGACCTCTTATTTCCTACCCGGTCAAGGACCTTTCTAACCAAGGGGGCACAGAAGAAAAGAAAGAATGAGATAAAAGACCGACTAAGGGTAGACCCCGTATCTCCGATCGGTACATATGAATAAACGGACCCGAAGATTCTGGGTGTGTTCTCCCTCGGGTTCCACCCCGTGGGAGGCGATAAGTTCACCCGTAGACACCGGGATGCATCTACCAAGTTCAGGGAACAGAGCCCCGAAATAACCGAAAGATACATTTGGTTCCTTATGTCGGAGAAAGGAGATTTAAAGGATGATGTGACAAGAAAGGATTAGAGAAATATAAAGATTAATTTATCAGGAAAGGGTCTGCCACTGAGGTAGGGGTGAAACTTAAGGGACCTAGGTGGTCCCGACCTGGGGTCGTTAATCACGGTAATAGTTCCTGAACTTTCTACGTTTGCACCACTAAGGGTGGTGTAGGGGTACGTTGAACAGATGGACTGGACACGTCTTCTGTCTTCATAGAATCTCTTACTGTCACCTAATAACATCTACTAGTCCACCGATAAGGTTGACGTCAACGACATAGTCTGTACCGAAGTAACGAAACTCGTTTAATTGTGTAGGGAAACATGGACCATACGTCGATAACTATACCGTTTACGGAAAAAGAGGTAGGGACAGAGGTTCCAAGTGGTCTTCAACAAACGAAAGTCGACCGTTCTGGTTATTATTTGGAAGTGACAGAATGGAGTGTCCCTACATTTGAGACATCAGGGTACAGTATCAAATGAAGTGTCTCTAGAACTATTGGAAAGAGAAGGAGTTCTATGGTGTGACCAGACAACATGACCACTGAAATACGACTGACCTGGATCACTCGTTCTTTATCGTTGATGAGATCCGAATAACCATTCAATAAACGTATTGTTCTCTCATCTTTTGTTTAGGTCGTTTATAAGTCCCCGGAAGGTGGAGTCACTTTAAAGATCGTCAAACCACCACGTCCCGTACAACTTTATAGGGAAGATTGTACTTCCTATTAAACCACGTGGACCGGGGAAGATGTTAACTTTTTTTGTTTTTGTTTTTGTTTTTGTCCGTGTCACGGAGGAACGTCGGAAACCTCAAACCTCCGTCGTAAAAGAGTAAACTCACAATGACGTCGAGTAAACGGTTCACAGGACTTACCGACTATCAAAACTCGGTCTTGGTCTCTTTCGAGACGTTGTCTAGACCAGACGACACGTTCGACGAACCAGTACAATGGGTCGTCTAGGTTACCACAAACTTCACAGATACTGTATGTCTCTACGACGGACCTCAGAAATCGTCTCGGAATACCAAAACCTGACTCCGACTTCGACTTTAAGGTTGTAAAACCGGTGGACTACGTTTGTCGACTGAGTAACCGTTACTGGGACTACGACCCTTTTTAACTTCCGTCCTCCTCTTCCCCTGCTGTCTCCTACTTTACCAACCTACCGTAGTAACTATGTTACCCGTACTTGAACCCGTTTGAAGCTCTCTCACTTCATGTTCCTCCGGACAACTCGACGTCAGGTACCCCGACGTTTCTCAGCCTGTACTGAACCACTGACCTACTATAGTTGACCCAAAACCTTGTTTTAGGACTGTAGGAGACTTCTTTTGATGAAAGGAAACTCTTTAGTGAGAACCAGTCGATACCCGGAATCGTCTCTTTTTTTAATAATTCGTAACTGGTGGTTCATGGTACCCTGGATTCGATAACCAGTACTTGGTAGACAATAGACTAGGTCGTTCGGTATTCTGACCCACACGTAACTTCATGAGATAGTAGTTTACCTTCACCATATATATACTAACCCGGACTCATCCGGTTCTTCCGTGTCTAATGTATTTCTTTATCGGGGTTACAGACACCAGGGGTGAGGACGGTGTGACTGAAGAACAAGTGAGAGTCTTATGGGGACGGTAGTTAAGTGTCTCCTCTTTTTGTGAGTCCGAACTAAATGTCTACCAAGACGTCCTATGTGTCCGTGGTCGACACCTATCGACGTTGTGATGTCGGGGAAAGACCCTGTCGGGGCTTCCTGTCACCGGTTCTTTTAGGAGGGTCAATCGTCTGGGGACCCGTTCTATGGACCAACAAGTGAAACCTTCCTATTTTCCGGTCTACACACTATTACAACGTACCCGATATACTAAGTAGTTATAAGTAGTTACTAAGTAGTTACCGATGTACTGGCAAACCAACCTACTAGTCTTGAAACCTTACTTGTACCAACCTTTTGGTTACTGTTCCTTTATACTCCTTCTCCATAAACCCGTCTGAAGAAACCCGTTTTTGTACTTCAATAGACACGGGACACACTTACGAGGAGTTTCCCACTGGAGTTATCTCCTCTCAAAATTATTAGTTCGTTTATCCTACTTGGTAAGAGAAGATGGTCGGTTAGGGAAAGGGGACGGTGTGTAGTAACGGGGAACCTAAGTGCCACCGTCCCTCTCGCCAGTCGTGTCCAAGTCGTGGTACTTGAAGAGTCGTTCGTACCACTCTGGGACGTTATATTCTCTGGGTCCAAGTTAGGAACCCAGCCCTTTCTAGGGGATCTCTTCCTTTACCGTTGGGTGAGGTCATAAGAACGGATCTCTTAAAGTACCTGACTCCTCTGACCAACCGATTTCAGGTACCCCGGTTTCTCAGTCTGTGTTGACTGGTTGATTGTGTGTGTGTACCGGTTCCGACTCGTGGGTGAGACGGTCGTCGTCTCGAGTTGGGACTCAGGAGTCGTACCGTAGTGAGGTACTCCATTAGTCGATCGATGGTGTACCGTCCAACTGGAGAAACCCGAGAATCGAGTACCTCCCCGTCGTAAAACAAGAATGACCTTATCTACGATTGACTATACCTAAAAGAAAGGAACGTACGTTACAAAGAAGGTTTTGATGGTAAACACAAGAAAAAAAGGTGGTGTAGTACCATAAAGTGTTTACAACGAAGACTAACTCCTTGTGTGTAATGTCGTTTTCTTCACACCGTTACCCAAAGACAAGTACCTGAAGTGACCACAACGGTACAAGAAATGGTAGACCTTCGTCGACCGAACTTTATTACCAATTTGTCGAAAAACTTATAAACCGATGTCGTGGTTCACGGTTACGGAACGTTTCGACCCCACTCCAAGAGATCCTCCGACATAAACGAGACTGAGTCTTAGGTTTTATGTCACGACAAGAAGACATCGGTCATAAGTGCTTATGTCCTTCGTTCCCCTCCTTTACCCTCGTCTTGGTGATAATGGGTATCACTTAGGTAATCGTGTTAAATACAAAGGAGAAGGACACTGGAGTACGAGACGACCGGATCTTCGGAATCATGGTCCTACTCCTTCCGGATGGGATCCTCCTTTTCGTTACTTGACGTAATTTGACTTTCAATTCTTGGTGGTGGGATCGTGAAACTCGGAAACTTAGTTGTCCATTTGTTCCCACATTGATAGGACTTACTTCACTGATTAGGACTAATGGTTCCCCTTTGACCTAAGATGAGTTGTTACTTCCATTTCTTCTCATAAGACCTTATGTCCTTCAGAGAATCCCGTATAGAACTATAGTGGTACGGGACGTAATTACAGTTGCCTTTTGATGTTGTTGGGTTAGGTCTGTCCTGATGATCACACGATACGAGAAATCCTCACTTCCAAACCCATTCAGGTGGTTCATTTTTTAGTTTCGTAGACTTCACATCAGACGTCCGTTTCCATTACCTATCTCCTTCTTCCGTTAATATTTACGGTCGATACTGGTACACTAGACAATGTCTTAACCCTTAATCTCATAAGGAATAAAACATATACAACACACATATGGTCTACGGAAACAAAAGGAGAGGACAAGGTAATAGTACAGTGTATTCTACATGACTGAATAATAGTACCATGAATATATAATTAAAATATGGTATCAACTGCCCCCGGTCGCACTCCTTGAGGCGGGTACCGTTTCCAGTACTCCTTCCTCCGAACCGTATGCGTTTCCGCACTAGTTCGGAGTCCTTTGGGGGACAAGGGCTCGTAGATTGGGGGTTTGGTCTCAGACGAAATACGAGAGTGGATGTGGAGACTGAAATGCCCCCCGAAAGGGGGTATTGGCAAAGAGAGCCTCTTCCTCATTTGTACGTCGAGGTTCCGTTATTTTTAAGGGACAGGACCCACACTGTTCCCACAGAATCCAGTTTGGAGAGACGACTGTCTGATCGAATACACTGTCCTAATAGGTATGAGGACGGTGGTCCGTGTACTAACAAATGATGGAGAGTTGGTATTTGTCGTGTCTCTCAAAACCTCATAAAAATTACAGAATTAATCGTATCGAAAAGAGTAACAACTCAGTTACTAACGGTGGTCCGGAGGTATAGGAATCCATGGACCCTTATATAATTAGTTACATAAACCTTATATCTTTTCCTTTATATCATCAAAAATTCCAATCTTTATGATCTGAAAAACTCAATTACTTAAAAGAGAAAACATTATCTAGTGACATGAAACAATATTTAGTGACACAGGAACAATACATTTTTACATTGAAATAGTGATAGAATTCTGATTTATCTAGAATTCTCCTTGTAACTACTTTCCTAAAAGTAAACAACCCAAATACAAACGACGATTTAGAGGTATAAGGGACGGGAATATTACTTATATTGATCGTATATCCTCTTTATTCGTAATTGGAAATTCATATATCCTCTTTATTCATAATTGGAAATTCTAATTAGTACAATTGGAACCCAATTTATTTAAGGAAAGAACTAACATTGAGTGATGTGGGAGTGGAATATCCTTACATTGAAATAAACCTCTCACCATGGACCAAATTCTTTTTTGTGGGAACCTTTTTTATTCAAAAAACTAATAGTCTTTCTTTCCTAGTATTTTACAGTCGTCCAGAGTGAGTACCGGTCTTCTACTACATTATAGGGGTTCTGGAAAAAAAATATGTAAATACACTTCGTGGACTAAAACTATTTCCAGTCCTGACGACTGGGGGCGCACTGAGACATAAGTAGGGATACATATTGTTTTCCATATATTCGTTTGGGTTTTTATTTCTTTAGCCTAGTCAAAGGCCTTTCTGACTATGGGGGTACAGCAAGAAAGAACGAGGAGCAAAAAGACCGACTTAAGGGTAGACCTCGTACCTACGATAAAGTGCATTAGGTTCAATAAGTCGGAGAAAAAGAGGTGATTAGGATGATGTGATAGGCGAAGATTAGAGAGAGATATAGACATTAATTTAAACATAAAAAGGTTCCTACGGCTGTGGCAGGGGTGGAAACTTAAGGGACCTAGGTGGCCCCGACCTGGGGCCGTGTATCATAAATTCAATGGTCCATAGTCTTCCCATATACAGTGAGTTCCTGAAATAGAAGACCCCTTCCTCACTAACATAAAAGTCAACATCTTCATATCAGGATAGTCCAATCCACCTTAATTGAAAATAACAGATATAAGTTTCCACCTCATACCGAATTCCTCCATACATATCCACGGTTCAACTGTACCTCATCTGAGCACTATCAAAATACACAGTTTTTGACCCGATACCCAACGGGTTTATACATCAATCCGAAGGACCCACACAGACACTCCCACAAAGACCTACCGTAATTATAAACTTAGTCATCTGACTCGTTTCGTCTAACGGGAAGTTTTGTCATACCGACTAATAGTAGACTAGTCGACCTACGGGTGTTTTTAACCGTAATTCCTCTTAAATGAGAGACAGACTCGACATTATAGCCAAAAGAGGATGGAACCTGAACCTGATCTTATGGTAATCGAGTGGACACAGAGATCCAACGGTTACCTTCTGACACTCTGAAGAATCAGAGGTTTTCGTTTACTCGGTTAAAGTATATAATTATATATAAGAGAACCAAGAGACCTCTTTGAACTGATTATATCTATCGAAGACTCTAAAAGGTAGTCGGTACTACACAACAAGCAGTGTCAAAGAGGGAAAATAATGACACACCATAAGGTAACACTCTAATACACCTACCTATAAAACCCTAGAAACGTAAACCACGATACTTTTATCGAAGATCTTTGTAATAACACGTACTGGAAACGATTTGTAAACGTGAATGAACTCATATATGGAAATTTTTAATTTTAGTATTTCATATACAGATCAAAATAATCTATGAAGGTTTACTAAAAGATTTTACCATTTGGTTAAATACTGTCAAGGTCAACAAGAGGTGAGAGTGAAACCAAAACAGTCAGAAAAATTAAAATTTGTAAGTCCCGTCCGTTTGAAGCTTCACTCATTTACATATAGAAACTATGGAGACGGACAGAGGTTAACTCTTTGAAGGGAGACAAAAAGTAAAAGGAATAGGGATCCCGGAAAGTGAGTTGATTAAATAGGATCGAAGATGGTTCTACAATCAACTATTTTTACTTTATGTTTTGATCTTCGGTCGTTCGTAGTAGTTGGATGTCTACACAAAATTTTTACATCAGTCAACGGGTGTAAATATATAATTCACTAAAGTATTTTGTAAAACTTAACGTTCGAAAAGACTTCTTTTCCCCTTTTTTTTTTGGGTTTGATCTTGTAGACACTCAATCGTAATCACAATGAATGTTTGATAAAAGAAAGGAAGGTCCATATATTATTCTAACATAAAAAAATGAGTAAATTTCAACAAAATAGATAGAACCCAACTGGTCACGTAACAGTTGATACGTGACTCCTGATACCAAAAAACTGAGACGGACTCTGTTCCTCTCATTTACAGTGAGACATAGGAAGATGTCTAGATAACGTGATTCAGGGGATGTATGTTTCAAGTCAAGGTTCTCGTATAAGTATTCAAGTCAAACGAGCAATTCAGTCTCAATCGGTTTCATGGTTTACTGTTTTAGTCGATATATCATGATATGACATTATCCAAATATTATGAAAAGTATGTTTATTGTGTATTTTTTGTGTTTTTGTTTCTTTTGTAAAATTAGAATGTCATGTCATGGAGTTTTTCATGTCATCAGTCATGTTGTAAACCCCATATCCCCGACGGTAGCACACTTGTCCGTTCTTCTCAATGATTGACCTCCTCCCTCTTCTCCACCCTCTACCGTCTCAACTTCCTACTAATCGTTGTCCTCTACCTCCCGTTCGATGTTAAAGTGAGTATGAACTACAACTCTCGAGTCCAAGACAAAGGGAGGTTCTTGGTCTACGTGCAAGCGTAGAAACTTTCAAGTATTGTACTTCCAAACGTACATCCCATGAATAACACAAGGGTTTCTTGTGTCGGTACATGAGAGTTGTCGAGACAGTCCTATTTCTATTGTACAAAGAGTGAGGACAAAAGAGTTAACTAATATTTCACTGGAGAACTTTTTACTTTTTTTATACTTGTGTAAGAGAGAATCTTACAACATTTAGATACTCACTTCTTTTACCGTGTCAGAGAGGGACTATAGGTAAAGGTCCGTCCACGATATCGGTATAGTGTTTGTTTGCCGTACCTAATGTACATCTGTCTTTTTGTGTTTCTGTTTGTCTTGTCTTTCTTTATATATTTGTCTCTTTTGTATTGTTTTTTACGTTTACAATTTTGATTACTTTTTTATTTTTATTTGAGTACCTTTATAACATCGTCATGGGTCTTATTAAAGGTATCGACAGACTCAGACGATCTGGAGACTTACTTTATAAGAGGGTGGGGTCCGTACAGAAGACAGTCCGACCGTCCTTCCGACCTAATATAGACCCGTCTGACATAGACTGACGGGTAATTTATATGAAGGGTAGAGGATTAGTTCCATCACTAAACTAAGACAGACACGAGTAGACTATAACACGGTGGTCATTAATTTAATGGAGTCACGTTCATTTAGACAGTTTACGATTTATAGGAAAATGGTTTTTTTAGATTTTCGTCAATATAATTATTTTTTAATTTGAGTCTACACTTACCATCGGTACTTTCATTTCTATGTAAATAACTGTAAATTTTATTTTATTTGGAGATACATTAGATACTGCATCTGTGAAAATTTCACAAATAAAGACGTTGTCTAATTAAGCCAAGAAGGTGGTATCAATCTCCTGACGGTACTGTACTCAGACCTACTGACTTTACCCGGAACAAACGTGCTCAAATTTTATCAAATCTTAATTAAATCTTATTAATTATTAATTTTACAGTGACAATACTTTCATGGAACTTTACAAAATTTAGTTTAAAGACCACACTGACAGTCTTATGACCTGTTTTTTCCCCCTACACATTAGTGTCAAGACCAAGATCATGATTAAAGACCGTGATTAAACCTATGTACTTGATCCGGAAAGGTCGAAAGAGTGAACATGTAATCTTACATCTCGTCTATCAAGAAGGACAAAGAAGATTGAGATTTTAGGAAACAAAGATAAATAATTTTACATGACTAATCTGGACCGTATTAAGACCAATTCTTTTACTCATATAAAATCATTTCTTTCGATACTCGATCACGACGGGGGAAAACATCCGAACAAAATAAGTCAAAATACCACCTCTCCCGTCTTTGTCGACACTCCTCGTTAATTTTAATTAAATTTTTTGATCTATTTATAAAACAGTAAAATTAATAAGAGTGACCGTAGGGAGTAGACGGATAGGAACGTATTCGTTCTCAGATTTTAAACAAATAAAAGATTGAGACAAAACGAACAAAAATCGTTTTTTTTTTCTCATTTATTACAAGTTACTGACAATCACTTTTATTGACTCGTTTGTACGAGAACTTTAAAAGTGTTCTTTGTACCAAAGTAGTTAAAAAGGTTCTATTTAAAAAGACACAGGACCTAGTATTCTGTCAACGAGGATATAATTGACTTACTACAAAATGTATTATTTGTTATCACCTTTGTTTGTAAAAGTCTGTTAACCTTTAAGACATACTTACGGTAGACTGTTTTGTAACGTATACAATAGAATTTGTCTTTTGTTTCCTGATAGAAAAAATCAGTGACGTTTGTTAATTATTAAGTGTTCCTCTTTTAATAAAATTAACAATACAACTACAGACTCGTGAGACGGATACAAGAACCGTGATTGTTTGGTACAGTAAAGGTAAAGACCTTACAAGTTTCATCTATTACACTTTTAGATTTTCATGATTGATTTCATGTCAACTGAGGACTTGTTACAACCGTCACCCTTAGTCTTTAGGTGTATATTGAAATCTCAAGACGTAGACACCCAAGTTGGTTCACACCTAGTACACCGTAACACGATGTATAAATGACTTTTTTTAACGTGTGTTCACCTGGACGTCAAGTTTGGGAACAAGATCCCTTTTGACGTATTAATTTTGGATAAAGGTATGTTTCGGTTTGAGGATCCTTTAAATGTCTTTAGACACGTCGACTTTCATTCCTTTTTAGACTTTTAAGATACATAATGTGTCCGTAAAAGAAACCGAGGATTCTCAACGGTTAAAGACTAAACTAAAGTGGCTAACACCGTTCCGTCACCCGGACTCGTAATTTACATAACATAATTTCTGGGAGGGTTATTGTACCCTTGGGAGATTCCATGTGTTAGGTCATATTTTCTCTTTGGTCCCTTTTTTTGGGTCGTTTACTCCTAATTATTTTTCGAACTGACGTGATCAGACACGACCTCCATCCCTCTTTGGACAGGTAACTCTTAAGTATTAGTTGTAAACATGAACAAATCCCAAAGTGTAAATTTTGTATATGTCCTGGACCCGTCGTGGTTTAACTGTCTTATTGTATTTGTCACCAGAAGTCAACCAACGTGGTGACCCTGTGGTCTCCTTCCTTTTTGTGGGAGTCTGTTCTGGAGGAATCTCGGAGTACCCGAAGGGTCAATATTAGGATTTTAAATTTTTTTATGTACTCCGTTGTACGGTGGTAAATAGGACAAAGAGAAGGAGACACAATTGTGTCTTTCTTTGGTCTCTAGTGTGTCTCTACTTTCTCCGTGTGCCGTGTCACCAAATTCCATATCAGAGACGTCAATGGAAGCTATCACCGAAAACCTGTGGATACATTGATCTACCGAAACGTGTTCTATTGATTGGTATCAAAAGGGTAGAAATTTTACCCTTAGTAGTATCATTGAATAGATTGTATATTCTTCAATTACTCAATGATGTGTCTTTCATCAGTCTTGGTCGTCGTACGTATATTATGTTTTTGTGATTTTTCCTTATCGACGGGGATAGTAGCAATCGTAGTGTCAATCGTAGAAACGACAATATTCATTAACCAATGTAATAGGTGGATAAAGTACTAATCCTAAAAAAAGGAGTTTTAGATGGGTCTACGTATATTCAGACCCGACGTAAATTAAAATTCCATTTGGATCTTTAATATATATTGTTTCAATAAACTAAAGTGTACTGACCAGGAAACAACTATAGTCGTCATCTTGATTCTTGGTACCCTTTTACATTATCCGTTGATAAGTCGATAAATTAATATACACAGACTTTGTTAAAATCTAAAATAAAAATTTTGAGTGAATATATATCCAAAGGTTACATTTAGTAAACGGAATATTACACAACAATGACATGTATACAAAACTAAAGAATCTTAGGTTCTTGACAATGTACCTATCTACGAGATTCTATGTGTGAACCAACCCATTTGTCTTATATCGAAACTAGAGTTCTCACCTACATGGTACCAGTAACGTCGGGATCTGGAGAGGGACGGGGTGGTGTGTAAGGTCCCCGTAACTGGTGGTCGGATGACATCCCCTGACCCTTTTCTCAATTCTGTCGTCCGACGGAGTAGTTCAAAAGACAACCTTGAAACTTGAATACTCGAGTGATTTGAAAACATAGTCGATTTAAGACGGACAAGACGTTGGGAGAGAAGGTCTTGAAAAGTTCAGTGAGGGAAATAAAGGTTGAGGGAAGTAATGTTAAGGTAAACTTCCTTCTCTAAGGAGTCATGAGGGTAGACGGATGATACTTGGGGACTTTTTAAAATCTAAATAGAGATTTTTTATCTTCATTAACTGTGAACAGAGTACTGTACCAGACCTTTTCTAATTAAACGTAAGTAAAATATAACCTTTGAGAACCCTTTGAAGTATAAATCAATATATAAATTAAATAAATATAAACGACTCCCTATATGATGACAAAATAAAAACTAAGGGGAATTTATCGGTCGGTACAGAATGTTTATTACCCTGAAAATAAGTAAGTCGTAAGTGACTTGTAAAGTCTACATGATCTCTGACAAGGACCGAAGGCACATCCAATTACTTATTGAGTCTAAAATGACTGACTGGAAAAGTTGACTTAGTACAGTGTTCAGTACATGGATGGCTCACACCGTCTCTGTCCTCCACAGGATCAAGAGTGTAAATAAGGGAAGGGTCGTGAGACATGGTAATAAGGGGTAGTCTTTCTTATTGTCAAAGTGCTTGAGTTTTCACTGTCTGAATGTTACTCCTTCGTTCGAGGTTTTTGGTACCGAAAGTAGTAGCGTAGTTCCAGATTAACCTTCACTTAAAGTTTCACCAGTCGTAGCGAGTAGTAAGGTACAGGTTCATTATGGCGGGTACGATGTATACGGTAGTTCATTAGAATGGATCTTTCTGTTCTTACTTTGAAACACTACTAACTTTTCACAATTTTATGTACAAAATTAAAAGATTAATCTTTGTTAAATATAACTCTCTCGTATTTTTGTCAAGTCCTTTTCCTAAATCTTGAATTACATTAAAGTTGACTCCTTTAATATCAATTCTTCCCAATATATGATACGTTGATCAATTGTCGATGTTTAATTTTTAACTTGATGGTATAATCGGTCGTTAGTGTAACGACGACGACGATTCAGCGAAGGTAGCACAGACTGAGACACGCTGGGGTGTCTGTCGTCGGGTGGGCCGAGGGGACAGGGACCCTAAGAGGTCGGTTCTTGTGACCTCACCCAACGGTAAAGGAAGAGGTTACGTAATTTCACTTTCACTTCAGTGAGTCAACACAGACTGAGACACACTGGGGTACCTGACGTCGGATGGTCCGAGGAGGCAGGTACCCTAAAAGGTCCATTCCCATGACCTCACTCCACGGTAACGGAAGAAGTTAGTTAGTGTGATGACCCGTATATAGGACTCTTTTGGTATTAAGTTTTTCTATGTGCTTGGAGTTACAAGTAACGTCGTGATAAATGTTGTCGGTTCAATACCTTCGTTGGATTTACAGGTAGATGTCTACTTACCTATTTCTTTTGCATCATGTACATATGTTACCTCATAATGAGCCGAAGAACAATGTCACCAAAGAGGATAACGCCTCGTGTCCGAGATCCACTTTCCCAGTAAACGTCATCACACTTACTTGGGTCTCAACCGGTATGACTCACTTATTCAGTCTTTCTCATTTTGTTTATAGTATATAATTGTGTATATATATCTTAGATTTTATTACCATGTCTCCTTGGATAAACTCCCGTTCTTATCTCTCCGTTTACATCTCTTACCTGATACAGAATTTTAATAGTCCGACTACGAGAAAGAAGTAGAAATTTACTTCGTAATCCCCCTTGAACACAGTACTCCATACTAAACTTAATTAATGATTTAATAAGAGTTATATCGTTTTCTAATCCTGACCCCTAACCCTCCTAAGAGGAGGTCGAATCGTTCGTTGTACTTTTTCGTTCCTCTATACCATGACACGTGAAGTATTTTTAGGTATAAGAGTGTTGGAAAGCATCCAATTTGACTGACAGAAATTCCATAGGATCCTGTGGTTTCCTGAAGACGAAGATTTTCCCTCTGGGTCCGTGAATGATATGCCATTTATACAATTACAGTGAACGAGTACCCTTATTATATGAGGTAGGAAGGGTGAGAAGTCGAGTCGGTGTAAAAGAGGAACGATGTCATTGAAAACAGAAAAAATTAGTCTATTCGTTACGGCCTATTATACCACTTTATTTATACCCTTTTCAACTTTTCAAATGACCTATTTGTACTACTTGAATCTACCTAACAGTTCGTAAGTCTTTCCTTAGAAATTTTTCAGGACTTTTATAAAGATATTTAAAGAAAACGGTTTAGAATGACAATCTATTATTCTTTAAAGAGCATCTGTGACTTTCCGTAAAAAAAATTACTTTTTTACGATATCATACTGAACAATATTCAAGACAAAAATAATTTTTAATATAATCCAATCCGATAAAGAGTTGTAAAAACTATAAAAATCACTCAATAATGAGAAACATGGAAATAGTTGACGACTTTAGTATTTTTTTCTGGAGGGTAAAACCCTTTTCTACTACCTTGGGTAATCGTTAGAAACTTTTACGAAACTACAGTCGACCCATTAATTGAGAAAGTAGTATGATGATATAAATGAAATAAATAAAAAATTTCGAAAATTTTAGAAATAAAGAACCCAACGTGACCAACGACGTGTACCCGAAAGAGATTGACTCCACTCGTCCCCGATGAGAAACAGTGCCACGAGTCCGAAGAACAATGTCACCGAAGAGGACAACGCCTCGTGTCCGAGATCCACACATCCGAAGTCCTTAACACCGTGCACCCGAGTCATCAACACCGAGCGTCCGGGATCTCGTGTCCGAACCTCAACACCGTGAACCTGAATCAACGAGATGTCGTACACCTAAGAAGGATCTGGTCCCTATCTTGGCCACAGGGACGTGACCGTCCACCTAAGGATAGGTGACATGGTCTTTTCAGGATATAAGTAAAATACTCACTATAATATTTGGAGTTAAGTGAATATACATTTTCACCTGACTTTGTTCTGGTAAGTCTCCGACTAGACGGGTGTATCTCTTTAAGATTATGTAATAAAACTGTAACGACGACGATTCAGCGAAGTCAGCACAGGCTGAGACACGATGGGGTATCTGTCGTCGGGTGGTCCGAGGGGGTAGGGACCCTAAGAGGTCCGTTCTTGTGACCTCACCCAACGGTAAAGGAAGAGGTTACGTACTTTCATTTTTCACTTTCACTTCAGCGAGTCAGCACAGGCTGAGAAGCACTGGGGTACCTGACGTCGAATGGTCCGAGGAGGCAGGTACCCTAAAAGGTCCGTTCTCATGACCTCACCCAACGGTAACGGAAGAGGTTAAAACTGTAAGTCAAGTCAAGTCAGTGAGTCAGCACAGACTGAGAAACACTGGGGTACTTAGTGTCGTGTGGTCCGGAGGGACAGGTAGTGGTTGAGGACCTCAAGTGAATCTAAGTTAGACAGGTAGTTCAGTCACTACGGTAGGTCGGTAGAGTAGGAGACAGTAGGGGAAGAGGAGGACGGGGGTTAGGGAGGGTCGTAGTTTCAGAAAAGGTTACTCAGTTGTGAAGAGTACTCCACCGGTTTCATGACCTCAAAGTCGTAATCGTAGTAAGGAACGTTTCTTTAGGGTCCCAACTAGAGGAAGTCTTACCTGACCAACCTAGAGGAACGTCAGGTTCCCTGAGTGTTCTCAGAAGAGGTTGTGGTGTCAAGTTTTCGTAGTTAAGAAGTCGCGAGTCGGAAAAAGTGTCAGGTTGAGAGTGTAGGTATGTACTGGTGTCCTTTTTGGTATCGGAACTAATCTGTCTGGAATCAGCCGTTTCATTACAGAGACGAAAACTTATACGATAGATCCAACCAGTATTGAAAAGAAGGTTCCTCATTCGCAGAAAATTAAAGTACAGACGTCAGTGGTAGACGTCACTAAAACCTCGGGGGGTTTTATTTCAGACGGTGACAAAGGTGACAAAGGGGTAGATAAAGGGTACTTCACTACCCTGGTCTACGGTACTAGAAGCAAAAGACTTACAACTCGAAATTCGGTTGAAAAAGTGAGAGGTGAACGTGAAAGTAGTTCTCCGAAAAATCAAGGAGAAGTGAAAGACAGTATTCCCAATCCAATGGAGTTTATATCTTACTTGGTGTCGGTATCCATCTTGTACCGGGTTCGTGAGGTTAGTATAGAAGAAAGAAGAGTAAAACCTCCAAGATGTGGTGGGACGTGTCCAAGGTCGATGTTTCGGTCACCACTGTGGTTCTCCTGTGACGTGGAGGTCGACGGTCACTTCGTCTCTGTCTCCACTTCTACGATATAAATATGTGTGTGTGTGTGTGGTGAACTATATAAGAATTGAATAAGTTCCTGATCCCTTTGATAACAACCCTCTCTATCGGGAAGTACCAAGAGACCATGAAGTGAGAATTGTGAAGTTCTTATAGAAACGTCTTTCTTTAAAACTTCCTACCCCGATACAAAAGGAAGTCCTGTGTCTCCTCCGACTCATGACGAACGATATTTTGTCCGTCGAGGGAAAGATTAAGATACCACCTACACCAATATTTTCCCCTATAAACACCACTACCTTGACAAACCATAGACATAACACCACTTATGTCCTTAGATATGTCCACTATTTTAAAGTATCTTGATTTGTACGTTTGTGTATATTGTGTTTATATTCACCTTTTTAGTCTTTTTTTTTTTGGATAGTACCCTATTTACAAGGTATTTAACTCATTCAGACATTAAAACTAATCGAAATCATGTAGTGCACACACACATCAGTCAACACAGGTTGAGAACTATTGGGGGTACCTGACTTCGGGTGGTCCGAGGAGACAAGTACCCTAAAGGGTCCGTTCTTATGACCACACCCAACAATAAAGGAAGAGGTTCCATAGAAGGATTGGGTCCCTAGTGTGAACACAGAGGACGTACCCATCCATCTAACAAATGGTACCTCGGTGTGACTTAGTACCGAATGAAATTAGAACCTTCTTTTGAGTTTGGTACTTATACTTCTTTTTAAGGATCATATAGGTTTTATTAGTTTCTAATCTTTATTTCGAAGTAAGGTTTATATTCTGACAATGATGTTTTCGTCATCACTATTTCATACTATGGACCTTTATTTATAATTATTGTTAGAGGGTGGTCACATGATACACGGTCCACGACAAGTCTCGTCAATTATAAATAATAATAAATTGGGAGTTTTTCTAGGTTCACTACCCATGATAATAAAAGAGATAATATATCTTTTAGTTTAGTGTATTAGTAATTCATAGTCGTAAATCATTTAATAATTACATTTATTTAATTGTAGATCAGTTGCGATTATTTGTACAGAAATTTTTTTAGGACACTTATAATAACACGGATAAAAATTCATGTTCTTGTGACCCAAGGTTTCTTCAATTTCTTTGACATCTGTAAATTCACCCACTGCATAGACCTTAATTTTTAAGACAAACCGGAGAAAAATTTTGACGAAAGGAAAAGAACATCGCTTGTCAAACCTCTTCTCAACCGAAAGGTCCACCGCGATCGCTGTTTCTCAGACGGACGGTGACGTCCTCTACGTCCTCTACACCCAAGCTAGCGACCCAACCCCTCTAGGGGACCTCCTCCTGTACTGTTGGGTAAGGTCATACGAACGCACCCTTTAGGGGACCTGTCTCCTCGGACCGCCCGATGTCAGGTATCCCAGTGTCTCAGTCTGTACTGACTTCACTGACTCTATGTGTGCGTGTTGGTTTGGTATTAAGTCTTATAGACGAAAGATCAAGACCGTGACGGTGGACGGTTTGTATTGTGGTAGTAGTCTGTAATTCAGAAGACTTGGTGAGAAAGAAATAGACATCGTTCTATACACACACTACCTAACACATTTCAATGGATTTTAGAGACGATTATGATTTTCGGATTCGCATACAAATGGTTATGGAATAGATCCCTAGGTTTCCATGGAAATCTATTCACACACTGATGACAAGAGTCACTGTCCATTTAAAGAAAAAGAAAAAGAAAAAATACAAAATAAAAAATAAAAATAAAAAATTTAAGTTTTTAGAAATTAAGAATGTACGCAAGGGTTTGTACTTGGGGGGAGGGTGGAGGGAGGGGTGTTGTAGAGAGACCCAGTAGGGGTACGTGGTCGGGGTTCGTTCGACGTGGGATGCAGTCTGTACCTGACCGCTAAGTTAAGAATGTACTGTCATATGTACAATCTTAAGGGTAAGAGGGTTTAGTAGGGTGGGAGAGGGAGAGGGAGACTCAGGTTTTCCGGCCATATGTGTAGACACAGAAAAAAGGACAGAACGTATGTCCCAGCAGTAACGGTAGAAGGATTTAAGGTATATATACACAATCATATGACATAACCACAAAAAGAAAGACCGAATGAAGTGAGACATATTAACCGAGGTCAAAGTGGGTAGAGTAGTCTTGACTAAGTTTACTTAAGAAAAATT